>JAKTSO010000079.1:0-53466 GCA_030580275.1 Groenewaldozyma sp. yHMH443
GGTGTTTTTGTTGTCGTTTCTCTTTTCCTTTTGTGCTGGCGCGGGCTGCGGGGTCTTGGTGGGGTGCGGGGTGGGGGGGGGGGGGGTGGGGGGGGGGCGGAAGGGCTGAAAGGCCGTGTCAGTCCTGTGGGGTGCAGTTCCTCCTTGCTTGTCCGGTGCCTCTGCGCACTACCAACCAGCTAGAGTAGAGAAAACCGGGGGAAAACAGAAAAGTTGGCTCCTTCTAGATAATTGTAGAACCAATACTGTGGAATCTGCGTGCTGAAAAAGATGTGATGAATAGACACACACAGTCGGCAAAGACGAATAACGCGAAAACGGTCTAAAAGGGAAAAAGAAGATAGAAAGGAAATAGAAAATGAGATTCAAAAGAATTTCAAAAAGGGTTTTCAAAAGAAGGGTTCCAAGAAACTGGAGACAGGGACAGTTGGGTATAAAAGGGTTCCTGAAAGATTTTCTTCAAGAGCAAGTGAAGGTATACACATAGTTGATATTATATTATATGAGTACTGGTAGTAACTACGGTGAGGATAGAGTGAGGCTGCACCGGCCCTCACGCTGGTGTTGTTCAGTTGCTTGCTACGCGATGTTCGTGCCAGAATGCCCAAGAATCTTAAGGTGCCTGGCGTTGACTAATTCCACTAGCAAGCTTAGCTAAACTCCACAGTGGAAATCACGGAAAAACCACAAGATTTGACAAAATCAGCACAAAATCCCGGTTATGAGATCACATGCTTAGGTGAGCCCAGGCCTATTTCGGTGTGACTTCTCGATCATTGCTGTCTGAATCAGTGTGATATCACACGCTTTCAGTGCCTGCCACAGCCCGGGGATCCACTTAAACTCAGCAATTTCCACCCAGATCGAGAGGTCGCTGCTTTAAGTCTGCTATGAAAGTGGTACGGCTGAACATAAGCTGGTGAACTGAGCTGGATGTGGAATGGCAAGCAACCTCAGTTACAGGTAAGTGGTTACTGGTTACTGGTTACTGGTTACTGGTTACTGGTACTACTACAGTGAGAGCGACTGTTGTGAGTTAGGTGTGGCAGGCACCGGCGGCCAGCGCGCACTGTGCACATGAGATCATGCACCACCCAACCGTATCAGGGACAGCCTGAGCCGCTACTTGCCACCACTGAGTACTTTATTACTGTATATACCCGGTAACTTTCCAGTAGCAGTTGATAATGGCGCAATGTAGGAGCTCCTTCTCTATACGGCTATCATAATAGACGCATCCAGATCAAAAAAAAAAAAATACGGTGGTCTCCTGCCCTGAGTTCTATGTAACGCGTATGGACCCGCGTATGGACCCAGGGTTCACTCTCTCATAGTGGTACTCAACTCCCTGAATACGGGTATCTTAGTTGCTAAAGTCCGAGGTTTCAAGCACACTTTCTGAGTACCAATAGGTCCACTCTTACACTCCACTGAGACATTCTCACTGCGAAGAACGTTAAGCTTAAAGTTTAGCAATACAACTGTGGTTACCGTGTCTTTCCGGTGTGCTTAGTTATAGTCGTCGGAGGTCCGAGATGGTACCTGGACGCAACCAAGCATCGTGCATAATAATAATAATAACTTAAGGTCAGTTTTCTGGCGAGAGCAATCGAGTTGTGGGCGAGACCACGTGACTTTTTGGGCTTTTACGTAACTAGGTTCACTCACGTTACCCCACAATCAGAGTTAGTCCGAGCAACCACGGACGGGTTGGGGCAAATGGCTGTTACTGCTTCCTTAGTAAAGTGCCGTTCCCGTTCGGTATAGCAACCGTCTTTTTGCTTACTTAGAATTTCACGTGACACTAGGACTCCGTTATACATGTATGTTAACCCTGGGGTACGCTCTGTTGAACACCGCGCCTCTTTTGAGCATGAACAATAAATAGTCAATAGTCTTACTCACTTACAGCCTACACCTACCCTTCAATTGTGCCTTCTCCGTACATATAGAAAGATCCTCTTCATTAGCTTGTAGAGAAATAACGGGGTTCGAGCTTATACGAAAGCTTCTTCTTTGATTTGAGCTAGTAGTACATACAACTCATCTATACTGCTCCACTGATTCAGGTTGCTCTGGGGTCATGCTTCAACGCTTTTTACTGTTACTTTCTTTACTGCTGGGTTCCGAGCAATGTCCAAACTACTAGTACTAGGTCTTCATCATCGGCCACCCCGACAGCTGCGATGAATCACTGATACCATTGCAGATCAGCGATGCTGTATCCCAACTATTTTGGATTGCTCAGCTCGTCTTTCTGAATGAGAGACTCAGGGATCATTGTAGGTCGATGAGATCACTGATTTGACTCTACTCTGGGGTTGTGATTTGACTTGCTCCACCCCCCACACCAGTGGACTCAACTGAGCGGAGAGTTGTTGATCCGGTCACTGCAATCAGTAACGATTAAACTGCGTGTCTTTAGGCCAACTTCTTCCAGTGAAACTTCTTTAAGTAACAGTGGAGAGACCCTGAGACCCTGGGACTCATCTTACAACGTGGGTACAGGTTATTTATATTGTGTCAATCGGCTGGAAGTAAGGGCTCTGAGCCAATTATCCGCTTTGTCTCATCCATTGCCCTAGAGTCACATTGAGTTTGGTAGTTTTAGTTGGACCCTGCCCGGCTCTTCAATAGACTCACAGCACTCGCGCTCAGTACTTCCAAGTCCTTTCAGATGGCTGAGGTTATGAAGATTCTAGCCCGTATCAAAGCCTTTTATTAGTCCCCCGCGCCAACTTACCATTATGACCAGATTTTTGAATACCATAGTCAAGATAAAAGTAGAGGATGTGGTCAAGCTATGACACTGCAAAGCACCACTAACTAATGATAATAATAAAAATAATAGATTTAAGCTCGCAAGTCTCCATAGATGCCCACAGTAGAGATCAGGAAAGCAACTCCACTGATCACAGTAGACACCATCCCTGCTCTTTGCAACGTAGCCAAGTCAATCTTTGGGGCAGCAGCAGCGTTACTAGAGCTGGCAAACTTGTTAGAGCTGGACACTACTCCTTCCTGGTAATCATCCTCATCTTCAAGATCGTCCTCTTCATGGTGGCTGTCGCTGCTTTCGGTGAACGCGTCATCGTTAGCATGCAGCTGCGTGTACACGGAGTTGTCAAGCATTGAGGGCTCATCGGGTAAAGACTCGCCAGCGCCGCCCTTTGTCTTCTGCAGTTGCCTCGTGCCGGTATTTGTAGCATCAGAGCTAGAGAGTTGTCCCTTGGAAGTCTTCTTACCCTTGCGCTTTGCCTGGCACGACTTTGACTTTGACTTTGACCTTGACTTTCCAGTCCAGCCGCATGCAGACGAGCAATGCAAAAACGAAAGCACTCTTGACGAAAGCGTAGTAGTACAGCTCTTGGACTCAGAAACAGAAGGAGGCAGAGCATGCTTGTAAACCAGTCCAAGCACAGGCATAGCCAAGGTGGAATGGATCAAGTACGGGTGCTTCAGTCTTGGGGGGGCAAACATGTATGCGGACGCCAGCGAAACCGATATAACCCATCCCAAAGGTTTGGCAAGGGACAAAAACTTGGACCAAATGGCAACGGCTAGCCCGGAAGACAACAAGTCCGCCGCTACAATCTGCGACTCGTCATCACCAGCACCAGCCAAGGGCAAGGGGGGAGGGGTTGCCAAGTTTGCCCCGCTGTCAGTATCACCGCCACCGTTGCTCTCCAAATCTCCAGCACTTGAAGCCTGCGAAGCTGGACTCAATGAACTCTGTCGCTGAGAATACAGAGCCTGTACTTTCATGATTTCTGGGATAGAGATAAAAGTGGTCGCGGCTGCGGCTCCAGTGAGGAGGCCCAATGAGATGGTACCCACCACTTTCGTTATAATCAATAAGCCTCCTGCCATTTTTAAGTCTCCTTCTTTTGCGCTAGTCTTCTCCTTTTATGACTTGGCTCGTGTTGTCGTTGTGTCCACAGAGCTCTTAATATTTTGAGAGATCGAACAACCGTAAGATTCCTGCAATCAGTGCCCACTTGAGTATCCCGTTTACTGCTTACAGCCTAATCCGGAACTGTGAATGGTAGACACCAACTGGTGATGTTGATGACAGGAAATAGATGATGATTGTGGCCAGGTTTCGCCTCAGACACTGAAGGGCAAGAAATCACGATATGTGTGAATTGAGGAGGCAATCAATGCAGATAGAGAGAAGAGAGAGATATGAGGAAAGAGGAAAAACCAGATATCGGGGCCGCAGTCGCCACTGTAGCGAGCGTTACGTAAGTATCGCCGTGATGTGGCGTGTGGCGAAGGGGTCTCTAACAGAGAGTCTTACTAGTAGTAAAAATGTTAGCGATTTGTTATCGTGCGTTTTAGCTTTCGTTATCACTCAGCAGAGTTTGGCCCATGGGAGCTGCGTAGTGCCATCGCATGTGACTCAATGTGCGGAGGCTTACCTAACAGCGCCGAGTCAGGCAGTCTAATCGAGTCACATGACATCTTGTCTGTTCTGGTCCCAGCTCAGACCTCTGTTTTTTTGCCTGCCCCGCAGTTCCCTTAGGACCGAATTCGGTCGTAGAAGTGGGCAATGTGCTCTCTTAGCAGTGGCTACATATGCTGTCAATCTGAAGGCCTTGTCAAGAAACCGTGACCATCTCGTTGATATATTTACAGATACCTCGAGCTCTTGGCTTTCCTCTGGTGCGATCGAAGCATACCTACTGCTTCCATTTTTGTTGATGTCTCGATGAACCTAAAGTTTCGCTTTTGCTTCAGGCTCCAATCAAGCCGGGGCTACTCTGAGTTACGCGTTGTATCTGAGCTACAGTCTAACTAACATATAACGTTAGGGTTGTAAAGAGCTAGCTAGGTACCTAACTTAGTCGAAGGGCATCGCATTGGAAGAGTTACTTATCGGGAACTCACGGTGGCCAAATGTTGTCGTGCTTCGACGCTCAATTGTTACAATGAGTCAACGGGGCCGGCGAGGGTGTCAACAACAACATGAACTCTCGGTCACATGCCAAAATTGGGGTGGGAAGTGCCCATGTTTTGTTGTCAACAGCCGGCTTTAGCTCGCCATATCGGGGCAAACCTACATACAAAAAGGCTGCTCTAAGTGTGCTCAGAGCGCTCAATAACGTTATCGGGGCAGATTGATCCACGGGCTTCGATGGCTTCGATGATTGAGAGGAAGCTCGGCTGTTTTGGGCCAAATTAGCTAATTGGTACCTGAAGCAGCGATTGTTGACTCTTTCTTCCCCAGCCGCTCTCCCACACTGACTCCCATTGACTCCCATTGACTCCCACTGCCACCTCAACGCTCCCAGTACTGTGTATACACAAATATACATATACATACAACTCGATCTCTCTCTTTCTGTTTCCCCTTCCTTCTCTCCAGCATCCAATCTTTTTCCTCTCGACTGCTCCTCTGGATCAAACAGACCAACTACTCTCCTTTCACCTCCTTCTCGTCTCCTTTCCTAGCGGAACCTAGCCTCCGGGCATTCGGGCATTCGGGCATTCGGGCATTGTTAGTTGCGCAGCGCAGCGCTCTGAGGTACCAGGCAGGATCGGTTCGGGGAGAGCAGGGCAACAACCTTTGGGTCCTCTAGTGCCACGACTTTTACGACTTTTGAGTCAGTCGCAAGGTGTGCACACAGGGGAATTCCAAGCTCTTACGCATTGCTTCAGTGTGGGACGGAACCACACCGCTTCGTTGTCTGAACTGGCAAATTCTCATTGACTAAAATACATTCTGCAAGGCATCCGTGCAGACACGTGCGCGAAACATAAGACTCTTTGAGAGTTTGGACTGAGAAATCTGCTAAACTGTTTCCCTTATTATCATAACTGCTTGTCAGCAAGGGGAGGAGTGGTGTGTAAACTAGAGCGGGACCCTAGAGGAGGGTAGGTTTTTTTTCTTCACTGGAGGTCTTTTCGATTCTATACAAGCGTATTCTTTGGTGACATTCTTCGTTAAGGTGACTACTGAAGACTCAAGGAAAAAAAAAAAAAAATGGCCAAAGGATTATTGCGTGACAGGTACCGTGTTGTGGCCGACCTTAACAAAGGATCATATGGTGTCGTGTACCTAGCAAAGGATACGTGGTCAGGCAAGCTGGTAGCGATCAAGGATATCAACAATCGCAGGTACTCGCAGTACCAGCAGGAGCGCGCCACCACTGCAGTAGTGGCCGATGATGTTGCCGACGTGAAGCAAGAGATTGAGATCCACAAAAGATTGGGAGGCGAACACCAGCATGTCAGTCGATTACTTGACAGTTTCTGTCTGCGGAACCGGACCATTTTGGTGATGGAGTATTATTCCAATGGAGATTTGTACGAGGCTATCAAGTCTGGTCGGGGCCCTCGGGAGACCGGCAACATCTTGCCCTTTATGCTCCAGCTCATTGACGCTGTAGCATTTGCGCATTCCCGCGGGGTCTATCATCGGGATATCAAGCCGGAGAATATACTTATCGGGAGCGACGGGAGTGTCAAGCTTGCTGATTGGGGGCTTGCTACTCGTCAGAGGTTCAACAGTGATTTCGGCGTCGGTAGTGACCGGTATATGGCTCCAGAGGCATTTGACGAGGCCAATATCGAGGAGTATGACTGCGAGAAGGCTGATATCTGGGCCTTGGGCATTGTACTGTTGAATATTTTGTTTGGTAGGAACCCATTCACTGCTGCCAATCAGAAGGATAAGTTGTTTTTGGATTTCTCCAGCAGCCGTGAGTCTCTGTTTGACATTTTCCCTACTTTGACTACAGAAGTTTTCCAAGTGCTGAGGTATGCTCTCACTCTTGATCCGGATAACCGGTCGCTGGAAAAATTACGCTCAGAGCTTGTCAATGTTCAGAGCTGGACTACTGACGATGAGTATGAGCAGTACGAGCAGTACGGGCAGTATGAAGACTATGAGCAAGTGGACGACAACGAGAAGAGAGATGGCAGCAACGTTGCCAGCACGGTGGAGGTTTATGTTGATCCAGTTGAAGATGCTGAAGACGACGAAGAAGGCAGTTCGCCTGAAAATGACGATCAGCCTATTTTTGAAGAACCTCAGCCATACTTCAAGGAGGACAATGGGAAGAAGCCTATTGTTACTACTGCTGGCAGACAACCGTTCCGTACTCCGTCTCGGCTTGTTTCTGCAGCTACATCGATGGACCGCACCAGCTGGATCCGGACCATGCAGTTCACTCCGCCAGCGAGCTCGATGCTTTTTGCTCGTGGTGCCAACCAGCTTTCAGGGTTGTCTCATGTTGAGTTGCCAGAAGAAGATGAAGATGATGATGAAGAAGAAGAAGAAGAAGAAGAAGAGAAGGCTGAGCCCGAGGCTGAAGATGAGGAGCATGGCTCTGACAGAAGTAACTCATTGGATGACCACCATGAGGTGTTTGCCATGGACGAGCTGTCTCAGTCTTTCACCAAGGATGTTAAAATTAGCGAACTTGATGGCACAGCACGAGATGCCAAAACCGCCACTACGGGAGGTAGCGGTGGAAGCAGTGCAGCGGCAAGTGATATTGCTTCACTAAGCTCTGTGCCGTCGCTTGTACGCACCCCGTCGTCCGGTACCCCCAGCCAGTACCAATTCCAGTCACTGAACATTTCCGATGGAGTTGATGACAACACTGTGACTCTCGGAATGATCTCCAAGCAAAGACCGCCTAAGGACACTGTTGTTGCGCCCACCACGCCTCAGGCGGTCGCTCGGAGCGGTGGGAACAGTCACAATAACAGTCATGGGAAAGTTGAGACTTCGCGAACAAGCACCAAGGCTGTACCCACCACCAATTCTGAAAGTCAGGGGGACCATGGGTTGTCGCCTACTAGTTCCACGCTGGTGAACAATGCAAATGAATTCACAAGCTCTACTTATGGAGGCAAACCTAGTCAAATGATGATGTCGTCATTGTTCGACAAGTTCAGCAAGAGCTGGAGCGATTTTGATGTTGACGATGACGAGGGTGATTATCAAGACGACGAAGAGCTATTTGAGTTCATAAGGCAGTCATTGCCTGGTAGTCAAAAAAGCGGAGCAGGGTTCTATGATTATTACTACAAGAGGGGTGGTACGGGTGGTACTACTTCAACGGGTGATTCAACTCCCGTGGTTGCTGCTCCTGCTACTGCTACTGCTACTGCTACTGCTACTGCTGCTACTACCACAAAGTGAGGGGGTTCTCTATCCACACTACTTCTATTATTATTATTATTATTATTATTATCATTATTATTATTTGGCTCGGGTTCACAAAAGAATGCCGGCCACGAACATGAATATAACGACAAATTGCATGATTTTGCTCTATCCTCTGGAGGTGTTTCTTAGGGAGAGCAAAATCCAAAAAATATGGAACACAACTATTTTACAACCCTTCTTTTTTTTTTTGGCTTTCTTAGTTATTGACAAGATGTAGTCTAGAATACTCTCCATAGTTTTTCTGACAATTCTAACAGCTTCAAAGATTCGACTATTCCATCTGCTTGAGTATCAACTGTGAAAGGCCTAGAAAAGACAAGTCACTAGAGATAGAGGCTACCTTGATAAAGACTTGCTCAACAAGCAGCCTCTCAGCAGGGCCGGACACTGTGGTCCATGACGGTGATAGTAGATACGGCCCCATTATTGTGGTGCTGGAGTCTGAAAACTCACTGGTCAAGAGTTTTGGACTGCTTCGAGTGATACGCCAACAGTAAAATGCGAAAGTAGGATAGTGGATAACTAGAGATGTGTACACTGTGACTTCAAAAGAGCAACTTCTGGGGTTGGCCGGACAAGGGTCAGTAGTCTGAGTGTCTGGAGCGAGTCGCTCCAGTTTGAAAGACTTTTGCTCGAGTAGCGAGTGTTAAAAAGGGGGTAAAGAAGATAAATAAATAAAGATATGTACATTGGCAGGGACTTCAGAAAGCGGTTTACGAGGTGGACCAAACAATCTACTCCATGCCGGGGATTGAAGTGTCATGAGTTCTAAGTATAATCCTAAGAAGTTCAGAAGGGCGACCTTTGCTCCAATACCAAACAACAAAGGAGTTGAAAGACGAAAGACTTCAAAAAGCAGCTTCCGGGGTAGGCCGTACAATATACTCCATGTCAGTAATCGTATGGGCCATAATTTTGGTGCAAGAATGGTTGAACTCGAACTCAAACATCCCCGTCAAGATGGGGAACTCTGTTTCAGGGAGCAGCCCCAGTTTTCGAATGAGTTCCTTCGCGTTGATACCGGTAAGGTCGCCGAGTATACCTTCGTGCTTAGGGTGAGGGTTCGAGTAAGGCGGGAACAGCCTGCCTGCATTTCCAGAGCCGCCACCCTGCAAGGTTTCTGTTTGTGAGTGTGCTGACAGGTTCTCTGGACACCCCTTTTCCTCTTCTCCCCTATTGATTGTCCTCCAGCGCATCAACAGCTTGGGAGGGTGGTCAAACGTGGTATGTGGCGGCAGCAATTCACCTGACAAGATCTCCAGCCCCTCAGCGTCAGGGACAAGCACTGTATTCAACACAATCTGCAAGCTCTTGAAACATGCCAGGTAGCTCATCCTGCCTTGAATAACCACCTGAGGGATCATTTGGTTCGAAAACAAAGCACTCGTTGACAATGAGGATGACAAAGAAGAGGGACCTCCCCCGCCTAACCCCCCAATGGCAAGACGCAGCAGTATATCATCAGACAGGATTGCCCGCGGGTAGCAATGCCGGGTCAGGTTGGGAGTATGAAGCGAGATTTGGTCAACCAGTGATCCCAAATTCACTACCCGCTCATGTTGCTGCTGGTCCTTGTCTATGCTGAAATGCACTCTGCCGCTGCTAAACCCTCTAGAAAACCCATTGTTCAATACCTTCTTGACTCTCCAATGCCGGGGATAAAACATACAGACAAGTCAGCACTGACGTGCGTATCGGTCAAAGTCTGGGTACACTTAGTGCTAACATAGACTCACAGTAGAAAGAAAGGAAATACAAGCGATCGGTACACGTGAATAAAATTATGTGGATCAATTTACTTCGATACTAACCCCAGATTCTAACATTTAAGACCACTGCTTGAACTGGTTGATCAAGGAGTTGGTGGAGCCATCATGGGATGACACGTCCTTGCTATCGTCGAGCTCCTTGCCGATAACCTTAGCCAGAGACTTACCGAGCTCAACACCCCATTGGTCGAACGAGTTGATGTTCCAGACGGCGCCCTCGGTAAAAGTGGCGTGCTCGTAGTAGGCAATAAGAGCACCCAAGCTGGCTGGGGTGATCTGTTGGGTCAAAATCGAGGTGGTGGGCCTGTTACCCAAGAAGGTCTTGTGAGGGACCAAGAAATCAGCGGCGCCCTCAGCCTGGACAGTCTCCTTAGGCTTACCGACCATCAAAGCCTCGGCCTGAGCGAAGAAGTTGGAGGCCAACATGCGCTGGTGAAGGTTCTCCTCAATAGGGTTGTGCGACTTGGCAGCCAAGATGAAATCTGCAGGGATCAACTTGGTGCCCTGGTGGACCAGCTGGAAGAAGGAGTGCTGCGAGTTGGTGGCAGGCTCACCAAACAGGATAGACCCTGAGCTGTACTTGAGGAACTCGTTACCCCTGTTGACGCTCTTACCGTTGGACTCCATGGACAGTTGCTGTAGGTAGGCAGGGAACCTGTGCATGTACTGATCAAAGGGAGCGACGAGGTGAGTCTGGGCACCGAAGAAGTTGTTATACCACACGCTCAGCAGACCACCGAGGGCGGGGATGTTCTCCTCCAGAGGAGTAGACTTGAAATGCTTGTCAACGGCCTCGGCTCCCTTAAGGAAATCGGCAAAGTTGTCGTAGCCAATGTACAAGCAGACAGAAAGACCAATAGCGCTCCACACAGAGTATCGACCGCCGACCCAGCTCTCAAAGCCAAACATGTTCTTGGTGTCGATACCGAACTTGGCAACCTCCTCAGCGTTGGTACTGAGGGCGACAAAGTGCTTGGCGATATCCTTGTCGCTAGCAGACTTGAGGAACCACTTCTTGGCGCTGTTGGCGTTGGTAGTGGTCTCAGCAGTAGTGAAAGTTTTGGAGGCGATCAAAAACAAAGTAGTCTCTGGGTCGCAAACCTTGAGAGTCTCGGCAATGTGGGTTCCGTCAATGTTGGACACAAAGTGGGCCTTCATCCCTTCCTTGGCATACGGCTTCAATGCCTCGGTAACCATGACGGGACCCAAGTCGGAACCGCCAATACCAATGTTGACAATATCGGTAATAGCCTTGCCGGTATATCCCTTCCACTCACCGGATCTAACCTGTTCCGAGAATTCCTTCATGTGAGCGAGCACGGAGTCAACCTCCTCAACAACGCTCTTGCCGTCGACGGACATGGGTGCGTCGGACTGGTTACGCAGAGCCACGTGGTAGACGGCTCTGTCCTCAGTGAAGTTGATGTGCTCTCCGGCAAACATGGCATCTCTGAGCCCCTCAACATTGGCCTCCTTGGCGAGCTTTATCAGCGCACCAAAAATGTCTTCGTTGATGATATTCTTGGAGAAGTCAAACAAAATCTTGGACCCATCGAAGTTGGTGAATTCCCGTGAGAACTCCTCGAATCGCTTGGGGTCCTTCTTGAACTCCTCTTTGATAGACAAAGTCTTGCCCTCGGAGTCGTAGAGTCCCTGGAGGGTCTTCCATGCAGGCAGGTCGGTGGCCTGGGTGAAGTCAGAGAATGTTTTTGTCATTGTTTAAGGAGCAATTGAGCTTTTGCAAAAGTAAAAAGAGGTCAATTGAGCTCTAAGAAGAGAAAAGGTGAAAGAAAAATGTGGGTTTGTGGTATGTGCACAAGGGAGAGAACAGCAGCTTGTTCTCTAGGAAGAAGCTTTATAGATCCATATGAGGGTTGAGAGTCTCGCTGCAGTCCGCAAGCATGCATCTTGCATAACGTTAAATCCAGCACTGGAAATTCCATTACATCAGACATTTTTTTGTTATTTCTAAATGGCGTGGTGTGGTTACGTAACCACGTGGTTTTTTTGTGTTTGTTCAATCCCGGTTACTGTGGAAACATACTAACATTTGGGGAGCTCTGACTCTGAGCGGCCTGATATCCCGGGGGCCCGGGTGGCACCACTCCGAAGCATGATTCCTCGAGGGTCGAGACTCTTTGAACCAGGGGAAACTTCACGGGTTGGCTGCCCTTTTTTTGCTCAATTGATTTGTTGACAATGCAGTTGTTTTAAAGGTACTCAGGTTGAATGTGTATGCTCCGGCTGGCTACAGAAGACTCAATTGAGACGTGAACCAAATATCGTGCTAACAGTGGTCTTCCCTCTGCATTTTTGGCCGTCCAACTACTAATGCTTGATGCTACATGATACAGTTGAACTTCGTAACCCACTAAAAAACGCTCGGGTCCGATAAATGATTGCACTTCCAGAATGGTCACCGTCAAGTCTTTGTGATGGTCTGGTCAGGAGCGGCTGCCCTCTTGACCCCCACACTTTTTAGTAAGCTCCCAGAGAGCAAAAAAAAATACCGCACAGAAATTCAATGTCTAGAGCCTCTAGCATATATAGGTAGTAAGCAGTGGACGAGGCACGGAGAGAAGGAAGCCCAAGCTCTTATTCCATCGTTGTCCGCTTGATTTTGTAGACTCTACCGAAGGCTCGCCCTGCAACTATGGCACCAGCGAGGGCAAAAACTCCCCGGTTTCTGTTTTGTTTACGAACTTTTATCTGAAGAATCTTAACGAAACATTCGCGTTAGTCAGTCCATAAGAATAGCAGCCAAGGCTACCTGAAGAAAAAACCTGTTCTTGGTCTGTCGACTCTACTAGTTCGCCCTGTGTGAAAATAGGGCTACCTGAAAAACGAGGCACCTGCAAATAGAGCGCCAATCAGGGCAATAGCTCCCAAGCTCTTGTTCCGTTTACTGTCCACTTGAGTTTGTAAACTCTCCACCAAACGTTCACCCTGGTCACTTCTTTTGGTACCTAGCACTGTTTTGTTCACAGTAGCATAACCAGGAGATGGTCTTTCTTGATCAACCAGATCTAACAACCCGGACTCCACGTTATCCACTTGAACGTCTTGGATATTTCCAAAAAAATCTGTAATCAGCACTTTGTCCAACGGCCTTGACAACCCCGACCGGATCCCCGGGTGGGAATGGATTTCCACTGGATCATATGAATCAATCAAGTCCTGTATGGTCCGTTTCGAGCTTTTGTCAATAGATTCCAAAAACACCAGATTGTAGTATGTGAACCTGTCAATGACTGCTACTCCAATATCCTCATCAGCATGATGAGAGAAAGAGTTCTCATTAAGCTCCGAGGAACCCACAGATAAAATATTGGGCGAATAGAACCTGGAGTACATGGTGTTTGCCTGGCATGTATCGATCATGAACAAAATCTCGTTATACCGTTTTTTTTCCCACATTTGCTGGAAAGCGTCGGCAATATCAAACGCACCCACCTCCTCGGCATCCTGGAACTTGAGGAACTCGTTGCCCCCATGTCCAGTCAAATAAATAAATATATTGGACCTCTCGTCGGTCAAAAGCCGTTTTGACCGAGGAGTGTCAGTCCCCCACCGGTCAGTCAGCAACCGTATGAAATTCTCAACAGTCACCTCATACCCACGGTAATCCACCTCAATGTTCTCGCCATACAGATCCAGCCCTCGGTCGGCATTGTTGTACACTGTCCCTGAGAAAGCGTTCCGGGCATTACATGCCACGTCGTCGCTCAACATCAGTAAAATCTGAGAGTCAGGGATCCCCAACCTTTTCACTGTCCGGTACATACTCAGCACATTCGCCATGTGCCTGTAATTAAACCAGAACCGCGACGTCGATACTAGCACCGCCCAGTTGTTGGTATGCCGTGAATGCCGCGTTCCATTCTCACTATTGTCACTATTGTCTTGGTTTTCAAAAAAGTTTTGTACTTGTTCCTGAGCCTGCTCAGAGTCTACCTCGGACATGCCAAAAGCTAGGGTAGCTAGCGTCCCAAGCACCACCAGTAGCCATTTGTGGGTCCTCATCAGTCCTATGTCCTGTGAACCGTGGAACTAGTTCAGTTAGTAATCAGTGTTCAATGCATGGGCCCTATAAAGTAACTGGGTGTTGGTGTATGCAGAACAGAGAGGGACGTCGATTACCTGCAATTGAATTTTTTCATGGCACGTGCCCACCTCGAGATATTATAATCCACGTAAATTAACTATAAAGAAGTGAGAACTTAACGCGACAAGCATAGACATGAATGAATAGAGTACTGCGTTTGGCTGTCTTACCCCGTGTCGGTAGACAAATATGGAGGAGCGGAAACCTAACATGCTACACTGGCTTGAGGACGGCCGCTAGCTCGACAAGGGCACGGATAGATACTGATACCAAGCCGGTATCCCCTTCCCCAGTACATACAGGCAATGAACATGACAACGAAACACTGGACTTGAGTCGATCAGTTGCTGACGAGCTGGACCTTCAGAAACCGACTTTTTTCCTCAGAGATTACCAGAACGAGTGTATAGAAAGTTGCGTGTCGTCGTTCAACAAGGGCGTCCGCAGGGTCGCAGTGAGCTTACCTACTGGTGGCGGCAAGACCGTGGTTTTCTCACACTTGATCGACCAGGTGGAGCCAGTAAGCGGACATGGCAATAAGACGTTGGTGCTGGCACACCGGCGTGAGTTGATTTCCCAAGCCTATGACAAGTTAACGTCGATACACCCTGACAAGAAAATTGGTATTGATATGGGCCCAGAGGAAGCAGATGTAGCCAACTGCGATATCATTGTTGCTTCAGTTCCTTCCCTGGGTAAATCCCCCAGAGCTGATACTGACAAGGGCAAACCGGCCCGGATCTCCAAGTATGATCCCAAGGATTTCAAGCTTATTATTATAGACGAGTTCCATCATGCCACGGCGAAAACCTATCTAAATATATTGGAACACTTTGGAGCGCTAGAACCTGGGTCTGACGTTGCGGTGGCAGGGTTCACGGCGACGCTGTCGCGAGCAGATGGACAAGCACTCGCGGTGGCCGTGGATGAGATTGTGTACTCGAGGGGCCTTATGGAGATGGTGAGGGAGGGCCATCTGTGCGATATCAGGCTGACCACTGTAGCTACCAAAGTGGATTTATCCGGGACCAAGATTGCAAATGGCGATTACGAACTTAGATCTTTGTCTGACAAGATGGACAGTCCCCAGCAGAACGAGCTGGTGTACCGGTCATGGATGCTACAGTCGAATGGGGGTGCCAAGTACCGGTCGACGTTGATTTTTTGCGTTGATATCCGGCACTGTGCGTCCATGGTAAAAGTTTTTAGAGACCATGGCGTTGATGCTCATGTGGTTACAAGTGAAACTCCTCCTGATTTGAGGGCCAAGCTTGTTGACAAGTTCAAAAAACGGCAATTCCCAGTCATGATCAATTGCACTATTTTTACCGAGGGGACGGATATACCCAATATTGATATGATTGTGCTCAACCGGCCTACCCGGTCTTCGAACTTGCTGGCGCAAATGATTGGCAGGGGCCTTAGGTTGTACCGCAACAAGAGCCACTGCCATATTTTGGATATGGCCGTTGGAGTTAAGAATGAGAGCCTGGTGAGCGTTCCTACGCTAGCGGGGCTTTCGCCACAGATCAAAAACGCAGCGTCGTTGACAAAACTGCTCGACGACCCTTCTCAGCCGGGGATAGAGCTGGCTGAGAAGGTGCTTACCTCCGAGCAGGAGCCCGTGGTGTACTGGGATGTTAAAAAGGAGAAGCAGATGAAAAAGATTGCGGACTTGATGAAAATCCTGTCTACTGATCATAGCACTGTCAAGGCTGAGACTGACAAGATCTTGCAGCGAACCAAAGTGGGGTACACTACCCGTGACGAGGTGCTACGTAACTTGAAGCATCACGAGATTGTAGAAGCTAAAGCTCAAAAGGCTGCTAAGGAGATTACCCCCTCTGGGCCCAACCATTTTCTCAATTGGCTGACGGTCTCGCGCAACCGGTTTGTCATGCCGCTGAGCTGGACAAGGTATATTGAGATTACTAGGCGCCTGGGGTCCGATACACATCACGGAATCAACAAGGATACTTTCGATCTATGGATCGTCAATTTATACATCAAGGAGAATTCGGAGCAAACCCCAACGGGATACAACAACATGTTCAAAAAAACCTACTCTCTTACTGAGGTGCTGTTCAGGGGATCCAAGCTTGATGCTGACGAGTTCGCTTACAAGTATGCACAGCAGCATGGGCTTCCTTCCGTTATCTCAAAATATGCCGGGAACAACCTGCCGTGCACCGAAAAGCAAGAGAGGCTGGTCAAGGGTTTGGTGACAGTTACCTCCAAGTACGAAGCAACCTTGACCAACAGCAGCGACGGTACCCACCACAATAGCAGCGGTAATCAAAACAGTTGGGTCCGCCACTTGTCGCGCAAGCAGGCAAACAATGTCATCTTTTTGAAAGATATATCATACTCGACCACTGCTCATTACTTGCGGGTATATAGACCTTCATGCATTACGAAGGAGATCAGAGTCATAGCTAGAGAATTACTCTAAATATTTATTTTCTTATCCACAAATACGAGATGACAAGCTCATTTTAGCTTCGGCACAAAAAGCTATCTAACTTTATTTTCACAACCCATGACTCGCAAATGTAGAGCAGTAGATAGCGAATGGGTAGCCTGAGTAGCTGTGAATAATGATGTTCACTTTCTACCCTGCTAGTTACTCGTTCTTAGAATGGGCTCGTACCAGGTCTTTGACTCAGGAGACCCCAACCTGCCTAACCTGCCGGTTTCGCTTCTAGACTCGCCGGATGACGAGGACAACTTGCTGCTGACTCCAACTCCAAGTTTGGAAAACGAGGAGGTTGACGACAATAATGACACTACTGATGACGATGATTTGAGAGACGAAGAAAACTGGCGGGGTGATCTTGCCGGTCTCAAGAGGATGCTACGGAGGTTGTCAGTGTTTGGCAGTTCTAGCCTTAGTAGCGGGAAAGCAAGACCTCGACCGAAAGCCTCTGGTATTGTTGAGGAACACCACGCTGAGCTGGTTCCAAAAGATTCGGCTGTTAATACTACTACCACTACGGTTGTGACCAATTACGAAGCTGATGCCGAGGACTTATCACCTCATTCTTCCCCCGGGGACCAGTTCAGTCCGCAGAAGCAGCAAAGGCCTATGGATCCCACTGCGCCGGTATCTGAAGTATCGGACGCTTTGCCACGGACTGAAGCGCAACAGGAGCCGGCCAGGAAATCTATATTGAGACTGAGACAGCCAAGTGTCAGCACTGGTGATAGTGGGAACAACAGCGCAGAAGATTTGCCCGACAGACCCGCTGGTGTCACTATCATTGAGCCGCCTCCGCGCAGTCTATCACCAAGAAGCTCCAACTCCGACCCGCTAAGCGTAAGCAGGAAAGCTTCTCCGGCATCACCTCCAGATGATAGAGAATCTGAGATTGAAGCTCAGTCAGATTTCAAACGACATGTACCATACCCGATAGATACCCTAGCAGCCAACAAGGGAACGCCGACAAATCTGCTCAATGCCGGTTTTGTTGAAGACACTCAAACTGGTGCCAGGAGGAGGTCGGTTTTCCCGACTTTTGCTGCTGACCATGGACTAGCCAGCGGTGGGCAGGGCAGCAGCCGCAAGACTCAGAGGCGGTACTCGTCAGCTGCCAACGTCCAGAGTGCACGCCGCCGCGCGAGGTGGGAACCCGGGGTCGACATCTCCACCACAGAGGTACTAATCCAGTCGCCAGGTTCTGCGATCACAATTGTTGACTACTGCTCGTCGCGGTACAGGGTGGTTTATGCCGACGTGTACCCGATGAACGACGAGAACTGCAGCTCGACCGAGGACTTCAAGAGGGCCATGGTTGCCAATCAACGATTCGAGCAAGCTTTGCGTACTCGACCGGAATGGTCGACTGTACGGTGGGTCAATGTCAATGGATTGTCTTGGGAAGCTATTGCCGCGGTAGGCGACGAGTACAAGTTGCATAGGCTGGCTGTTGAGGATATGATTGATATTCCGCAACGTACCAAGGTCGACAAGTATCCGTATCACACATTTTGTTGTTTTCCACTTCAGAAGCTTATGCGTTACAAGCCCATTTCCGGAACGAGGCAGAAGTATTCGCAATTGCACAACTGGCTGTGGCGCCCAAAAGCTAACAAGAATGCAAAAAGGAAGAAACAAAAGCCTAAGCTTGAGCGTATTGCCGAGCAGACTTTGGAAGGCCAGTCCGAATCAGAGGCAGAGGCAGAGGCAGAGGCAGAACCAGAATCGGAACAATCAAAAGAGAAAAGAAGGAACGAGTCACATAATAGCCAAATGTTCCAGGCGCAAGCAGCTCAGGCTGCTGTTTATGCTCACGCATCCGAGAAACCAGTCAAGTCTCTGAGAGAGCGAATATCTGAAACTAAAATGAAGTCAATGTACCAGTGGAACAACCCGACTGTTTCCGAAACTCGAGCAAATTTCTTTGAGTCGCGACGGCCGTTAGCATCCAAACATCTCATGGTAGGAGTTGAGCAGGTTTCACTTTTCCTTACCAATCAAAGCACGGTGATCTCCTTCTTTGAACAGTCCGGTGGCGACGTGGAAAGGCCCATCTTAGCACGACTAAGCACCGAGTCCACTTTGCTTAGAGAATCTTCAGACGCGTCCATCTTGCTGCAAGCTATTATTGATAGCTGCGTTGAGCTTATCCACCCCATCATCTCGGCTTACCGGTCACGGCTTGACGAACTTGAGCTTGACGCGATGCTCAACCCGTCCATGTCACATACAAGAGATTTACACTCGATCAACGCCGAGCTCACAATGATGCGAAACACCGTGGTTCCCTTGACTTCGCTTATCAACTCGCTGAGAGACCACGCTACCTCTACGGAACGGTACATTGAAGGCGATGAGAGCGAGCAGCGGATGATTAACTCGCGCAGAAGGGGCCATACTAGCGATAGTGCCAGTAATAGTGCCACCAGCGATAGTAGCGAAAACAGAATGGGTGGATACGGGACTGGAAGGTACGGCAATGATAGCAAGGTTCCTACATATAATAGTAACAGGCCATACTTAGATGCAGGAGGAAATTCGACAAATGGCGGTCAACGGTGGTCAAAAAATAGCGACTCGGGATCAGGAAGGGTCTCGGTTTTCGCTGCTGTGTACCTTGCAGATGTGGCGGACCACACCATCACGTACACACAGGATTTCGACGTGATGAGAAACAACGCCAAGTCAATGATCGACCTTATATTCAACACAATCTCCATTCAATCAAGCGACTCAGTGAAGTTACTGTCCTTAGTGACAGTAGTGTTCCTGCCGCTATCCTTTTTAACGGGGTATTTCGGGATGAATTTCACCGAGTTCGACTCGCTCAACCATGGCGTGGGCTACTACTGGGGGATCGCGGTCCCGTTTTGTATCCTCATGTCCGTGGCGCTCATGTATACATGGATCCGCGACTTTTGGCGCAAATCACAACAGGTGGTGTCGCGTACCAGGGAGAACAGGCAGAAACGCAAAAAGAAGGAGCACATGCGTCAAAGGATGCTTCATAGAAAGGGAGCCAAAGTTGAGTGATATGTATGCGCTTCTTTACTGAGTTTAATCCAAATTCTCAACTAGAACAACGCTGTTCTTGAGACCAGCCTCTTCGATCGATTGGTCTATCGAGTTGAGCAGGTTTCTCCGGTCGCTACCAGTTAGATTAAAGTAGTGACCCTTGAGCTGAGGACTATCAGCTTTGAGAAAAGAAAAAATTGCAGCCACCCGGTCGCCTAGGTTGAACCTTCGAACTATCCTTGTACCGTCACCTAGCCGGAATTGTATCCTTGTAGTTATAGTAGGGTCAGTAACAGTAGGCTCCTCTGCGCTTTGAGATGGTATCGATGCAAAGATATCTTCATCAGTGAGTTCATCGGACGTTGACTCCGGTTCTTGGCTGCGCTGACTTGAGCTGGCAGCTTCTTGTGATAGTTGCAGTCCCGTAGCAAGTTCGGGCTTGACCTTAGTCTTGCCCTTACGATCCTTACTTACGTCGACCACTGCGATATCATCATCGCTGCTCGAAATCCCCATAGCCTCCTCGTCATCTGGGACCGAGACGAAATCGTCGTCATCCTCTTCATCTTCAGAAGATGAGTTTATGTTTCCACCCAGTGACTGCTTCATTGCAGCCTGGATCTGCTCCTCTTCGGTCATTTGCTCTACCGTTTTCTTCACCTTGTTTTGTTTACCAATTGGGTTCTTATGGCCCGGTTCAAGACTGTACCGAGACAAGAACTCATGGACCTGCTCAACGAAATCTGCCACACTAGGTACAATCTCTGACCACACCTTCAGCTGCTCTCCAGTTCGTGGGTCTAAGATGGCAATATGAGGGTATATCTCTCCAAAGGGGTAGTACTGCATATACTCCTGTCCAAATGTAATCTCATGGTTGTACTGAAGGAAATAGAAATGCTCCTTGATAGTCTCCTTGACTATCTTGTTTGACCACAGATCACGGTTAAGCTGCTGACAGGCAAATTCCCTTGAGTCCTGTATATTCACCATGATCCATTTCTTGGACGCTTGAGCGTTCGACTTGGCGGTGTCGAGATCAACATTATGCATCAGATCAAAGGGTGGACGGAACAATGTGGCTAGTCTGGATTGGTGAGCAGTCATCCTGGGCATGCCGGTCGACCGCCGTAGTGATTCAGTGTTGCTTGATAGCTCTTCAATATCACTATCGTCTTCGTTTTGGTTTCTAGCTCTTTGACTTGTTCGGGTCCTGTTCGTCCTGTGTGTATACCCGTCATCTTCTTCCTCTTCTTCTATATCCTCCTCCTGGCCCCGAGCTTCCCCATAATCCTCGTCATCCTCATCCATGTCATCATCATCTTCCTCTCCAAAAGCTCCCATACTGGGCCGCTGATTAAATATACCGATCCCTCCTGACCGTGGCAGCAACCCGGCGCTGCCCCTGCCACCACCACCACCGCCAAACCCACCTAGACCGCCTAGACCGCCGAAGCCACCGCCGCCGCCGCCATAAGACGACGTGTATGAAGGCAATGGATCAACTAGCCTTTCAGTGACCGGCTGGATTCGCTCACGGACATTGTCATTTGCAGCACCGTACTCCTGCTCCTGAAAACGTCTTGCAGCCGCCTCATCATCGTCTTCGTCACCATTCGTATTAGTAGTGGTAGTATTAGAGGCTGCCGCTGGGCGCCGCCTCTCCTGACTCTCTATTGACACGCCGCCTGACTCAAAGAACAAGGCAATAGCATTCTCCAAGTCACCATCTGATACATCCAGGTACTGCTCAGCAAGGTCAGGCTCCGCGGCCGTGATCGCACAGAACTGTGCCACTGCTTCAGAGTTCATTCCTTATGTAGTGTTTGTTTGTTGTACGTTGTGGTTTTGACAGCACTTTTGTTTCTGAGAGGATTCTTTGCTCCAGGTTTGCTTTGTGCTTTTCCAGACTTGATTCTAAAACGTAGAATGAGTAAAGCTAGTGCACGACTGGAGTAGCTTGCCTTCAGTTAGTAAACGACTGGTTGTTTGCAGTTGAGGGCTAAGTCAAGTCAAGAGCATGCATGGAGATCAACGTTGTGGGTAAGCCGATCAGCTTGGGTGAAGTCATAGCTTGGCTCGGCAACGCCGTTATTCACTGCGTTAATTGATGGCAATTCTTATCGCTCGTGTCACATGACTTTAGATTTTGCGCGTACACATGCATGCACGCGTCCAAGCGTCGACCGCAACCAGTCTCACAATTAATGCGCGTGCAGTGCCGCAAAGTTACACATCAAGTGAAAAGGAGCGGCGAGAAGAATCAACTGGTACGGAGCTTGTGTGTGACAGTGCTGGACTTTCAAGATTCAGAAGATCTCATGGCACCAGATACCAGGTAAATCGTTGGGCAGTTTTGAGTAATGTCAGCACCGGTGACACGGGATGCGCGGCGCCGTCATGAACTTCTGCGAGAGCTAGCAAACCAGCTCACGTCTGAGCCAGTGCAGTCGAATAGCAGCAAGAGTGGTAGCGCAAAGGGGCCAAACTTTGAAGAATGGTTTGCTAGGATCACAAGGAAAAGTTACAGGGCCGTTGACAAGACGGAGGTGCAGAAAGACTACGAAGATCTCGTGGAGTCGCTGTATGCAATTGGACGGCTGGACCTGTCTGAAGCTTTGGAATCTAGAGTTACACCTTTATTTGACGAGTCTAGCTATGATTTCAGAAGAGACTACGATACTATACAGGTACTGTATCTACTAGAAAAGTTGAGCAATGACCCAGCGAGTCGGGCCATGCCAACGTTTGTATCCAGCCATGGGCCCATGAATGAACAAGAAAACAATAAAAGACTATGGGCTGACATTTTGGCTGAGGAGCCGTTGACCGGTGAACATTGGGAAGAAGTCAATGGAGATGATGACGACAGCAGCTGGAGTGACGTTGGCCAAGACGAGACTGGTTCAGTTGAGAACGGCCCTAAGTCAGAGTCTGTTGATCCTGCGAAATCACACAGATCGCTTAGTGTCAGCTCGATAGAGGGATCGCGGAGGCCACCGCCTCTAGCCGAAGTGCTCATGGACAATGCACAAATAGAGAGCGTCGTGTCCAAGCTTGGTGCTTCCATGTTCTGGGAAGTTAGTGGAAACCCTGCAAGCAAAATCCACTTGACTGAAGCTGACGTTACTCGAGAGATTCTTTCTGCGCTGATGGGGACCCCAGATTTCTTGTTTCAAGTGTCAGAAAGTAATGCAGTCTTTATTAACCCGGTTGCATTCGAACGACTTGACGTTGGATGGCACTCAACAGAACAGTTTACGGCGATACTGGACGAGTTTGCCCAAATAGCCACTACGGTGCTCCAGCTAAGACTACTAGCTGATCAGACACTTGTCAGAGGAGCTTGCCCTTCTTTTGACTGTTACCCTGTCTTTGGTCTTTTAGATTCCTTTATACAAAAACTTGACGAGGAGTTTTTGAACAAAGAGGACCGGTTATATAATGGCGAAAAGGGCGCAAGGGGGAATTTCAGCAAAGGCGAGGATTCTTCCCGGAGCCAAAATTTCAGAATATCGCTACTGCATTTGCTTGACGACTTGAGGAGTATTGTTGTGCCCTACCAGAGTGTGGTGTATCTACTGAACGAAGTGCTTAATCACCTGAGCACCGAAAACAGCCTAAAACCTGCCCGCGTTGTGGTGCTAGATGAGCTGTTTGCACACTTGAGACAAAGGCAGGGGAATTATGCCACCAGAAAGGTGTTTGAGGTAGCTTTGGAAGATTACTTGCGACTTGTAGATTCGTGGGCTTTGCATGGAAAGCTGTCTTCTGACGAGGCATGCTTTGTTGGTGATACGAATAATACAACTCAAAGCTATAATAAGCGGTTCAGGCTGAAAGATTCTAATGTGCCCACCATCTTGAGTACAGCGGCAGGAATGATCGTGGAGTCTGGGAAGTGTCTGATTTTGCTCAATGGACTTTCGGGAACCATGTTGCCGGAGCCGGAGCGCCAGCCTCTTAAACTTTTAGTGGAAAGTGACGACTGTGACAATCTAGAGGCTCGAATAAACTCTCATTACTGTGCGGTGTTGAATGAAAGCAACAGAGCTCTGTTCAAATACGCTGACACTCACTGCGACCTTGAAACGATCTTTGAGACATTCTTTGATATATTCTACATGTTGGAGGGAACATTTTTGCCTGAAGTGCTTGCTGACTTGTTCCAGTTGTACAATGACGATAAGCTAACTGTTCAAGCTGCTAATATCGCCTTGGAGCAGGCCTGGTCTGTATCGGCACCTTTCAGATTTGTGGCTGCCTCTGAGCAACAGGGGAGCACAAAGTTGAGTTCTGGAATTACCCCCAGTATTGCCACGTCGCGGGACGACGCGTTCATCAAGAACGTGTTATTAAGCGATGGGGTGCTGGCGAAGTACCGCGCGGTCTTTTCCACTTTGTTGAGACTAGCAAAAGTCCACAGTGACCTGTCGCACTCATTCAAGCAGAGTAAGAAAAGTCAAGGGGGTCAAGGGATTGTTGCGGCTGAAATATTCTCTGCATTGGTGAAAATCAACTCTGTGATGGCATTCTTCAGCTATTCTGTTATAAGGACCAAGTGTAACGAGTTTATGGCTAAGCTAAAGCAAGATTTGGCTGCTTCACGTGCCGCCGTAGCTGAGGGTGACACCTTCTCCTTATCATTTGGCGAGTTGGTAGATCAGCATGCTCAGCTTGTGGCCAAAATCCACCACGAGTGCGACATGGGCTCAGTTCTGGACAGCCTGATTAGTACTTGTGGTGATTTGGTCACTCGAGACTCGTCGTCAGAAAATGAGGTTTTGTCAAACCCATCCTTTGCATCAGTAGACACGCGATTCAAGCTACTGAAGGATCTGGTGCGCCAGAACTTTGAGAGCTCGTCTGAGCTGACCCCAGCCGTCGAGGTACTCGAGGGCGTTCTCTAGCAATTTATTTATTTGATTTGAAGTAAAAATTCATGATTATAATACACTTCTGTTTAGACTATTGGTCAAAACTTTGGCGGCGGTAGCCTCATACCTGAGCCTCCTGGGCCTGATCCTGGCCCGCCGCTACCTGGTGACAGCAGCATGTGAGGGCTGGGCATGTTTGGGTAAGGACTCGTAGAGGGCGGTGGCTGCTGATGCTGATGCTGATGTTGCAACGACTGCAACGGTTGCAGCTGTTGCAATGGCTGCACCGGTCGCTGTAAATGTTGCAGCGGCGTTGAGGGTGGTAGTCCTCCTGGTCCTCCTAGGCCCGCTGGGCCACCTGGACCCCCAGGACCTCCATTTCCAAAGTATTGGTGGTACATGTACTGAGACTGTGGTGGTTGAGGCTGCCCCGGTCTCATCTGAAATTGCTGTGGTGGAGGGGGCGGGTGCTGCTGCAAGGGGCTAGAACTAAGCCAGGGCGGCGGCCCAGCTGAAGACCCATTGTTGAAGTTGGGGCCAGCCATCATATGCATGGGGGGTAATAGTCTGCCGCGGCCCGGTGGCTCAAACTGGGGCTGCGTAGATGCAAGCGGCGGCGGTGGTGGTGGCGGTGGCCCCATTTGGAAAGAACCAAATTCTTGGCCCGACGGCATGGGCGCCTGAGGAAGCGGAGGTGGAGGCGGAGCCAAACCACCGCCATGCTCGCGGTCACCGCCATAGTAAGAGTAGCGCAAGCCAGCTCCAGGGCTCTGTCGCTCTTGCTGTTGAGGAAGTTGCTGGTGGCCCAAAGAGGGAGTTTGCGGTTGCGGTTGCGGCAGCCTTGGCGACTGCTGGTGGTGAGCCAGTCTTGGGCTAAGCTGCTGTGGACTGGGCTGTTGCTGCTGCTGAGGCTGAGACTGGGGTTGCGAGAAGCTTCCGTAGCTTGGCATACTGTACATCGGCTGCGGTGTCCCCTGTGTGCTCTTGAATTGAGGCTGGCTCTGTGGAGCTCCAAACTGCGAAGTTGGCTCCGAGTGTGGGCTTGCCAGAGGAGGTATGCTTGGGTACTGAGGAGTAGCCGGAGTGAGCGATTCTTGTCGCATAGAGCTAGGAGGCGGCGGAGGCGGCAGCTGCATCCTTCTGCTTTCCTCGAGCTGTGAGACCGAGGGTGAAGTAGAGTGTTGAGGGTGCATTGACATTTGTTGGGGCTGCTGAACTTGTGGCTGCTGTTGCAATTGTTGTTGTTGCTCCTCTTGCTGCTGCTGTTGCTGTTGTTGTTTCTGCTCTTGATGCTGCTGTTGTTGCTGTTGGATATGCTGCTGCAGCTGGAGCTGCTTTTGCTGCTGCTCAAAGTTTTGTTCTTGGGCTTGCAGCTTCTTCTTCCGCCGAGCCTCTCTCTTTTTGAGAGCTGCCTCTGAAGGCAGTGGACCCGGTGCCAATGCTCTAATTTTGGCCATCATCTGCGGCTCCTGGAGCTTTTCTTCCAATGAACTCTGCTGCTGCTTTCTAAGCTGCTGTTGTTGTTGCTCCTGTTGCTGCCTCTCTTGCTGAAGAAGCTGCTCCTTTGCAGCCCGTTCTCGCTCAGCTTCCGCTTGTGCTTCCTGCTCGCGTTTCAGCCTCTCAAGCTTCAGCCGCTCCTGTTGCTGCTCTAGCTCCCTCTGCTTCCGCTGCATCTCGGCAACTCTGCGCTCCTCTTCTTCAGCTAGCCTCTTACTTTCATTAGCTTGACGCTTGGCACTAGACTTTTTCTTCTCCTTGATCTCCAGTGCACTCTGCTTCTGATGACTATGCCCGCTGACAATACTCGATTCCTGGAAAATCTCCTCAGGCTCATCCTCGTCGCTCAAATTATCATCAAGGAGGTTTGTACCCGCGTACAAAAAGTCATTGTCGTACAAGGGCAATATCACTCCATTGCGAATATTCAACAAGTCCTGATCAATCTCCTGGTCGCTCAAAGCAGTAACTTTTGGTTTACTGGGGAGTCTTCTAGTAATCCGCAGGTTGCGCATAGCCACTTTTGCTGGGTCGGCTTTTCTGAGCAGAGTGGGTATATGCTCATACTCACGCTCAAGATCGGCAATCTTTGCGTTAATCTCCTGGATCATTGCTTCCTTCAAATCGGCCTTGCGCTTAGCAAACTGTAGCCAAACATTTCTAACTTCACCAGCAGTAACGTTTTTGATCATGGTAGCCTGGTAATTGTAGGTACGCTGGACCCGCTGCTTACGCTGGTCGTAGATCTTGTCATGTCTCTCAATGACTCTGTTGAAAGCAGTGACTGCCTTGCCCTTTTTGAGGCCCAGCAACATTTTCGATACATGCTCCGAGTTGGCTTTAGCCAATTTCTTGGCAAGGTCCTTGTACTCAACTGCCAGTTGCTTTTGCTCTTCCTCTATGCGCTCAAGTTCTTCAGCATCAATCTCTCCTTCACTTTCACCTTCTTCTTCTTCTTCTTCGTCTCCATCAATTTCGTCGTTCTCTTCTTCATTCTCGTCTTCATCTTCATCTTCATTATCGTTGTCGTTATCTTCGTCTTGATCATTATCGTCGTTACCACGCGCACTTCTGCGCGTCTTATCATAGAGTTTGTCGTTTGTTTCGTAGTTGTCATTAGTTCTGCTTCTCTTGGACAGACCGGTCGGCTCCAAATCGCCCTGGCCAGACGAAGATACGCTCAGTTGTCTCTTTTTCGAGAGTCGTTGCGACGTCCTTGCAGCGGTAGTACTAGTATTTTTGGCGTCATGATTACGGGTATCTCGCTCATCCGAGGAAGAAGCTGTCGACGATAGCATTGAGTTGTCGTCTGACTGAGGCAAACTGCTCGAGGGCGCGTTACCACCTCCATAAGTCAACGACGCACGACGGCGGCCACTAAGTCTCCCGTTCGCAATGGCTGCAGGTCGTTGCCCTTTGCTCTCTTCCCCCTCATCGCTCCCGCTGTCAGCTGTTGCCGAGATTTCGTTATTGCTGCGTGGGGAGTTGTCGCTGGCGTTCTGCTCGTCGTCGAGATCGTGATCGTCCTCAGAGGGATCATCTCTTATCCGGCGTGGCGCTGCTGCTGCTGCTGCCCCGCGATGGCTCCTCATTTCGGCGTTTTTGGAATCCTGAGCAGAAGTATCAGGAGCGGCAGCTGACTTATCCAACTCCTCGTGCCTATCCTTACCGTTGAACGCGTCTTCTCTACCTTGACTCTCGCCTGAGTCGAAGCCCTGGTTGTTTCCGCGGGGATTATGCGGCTGCGTGTCACTACCAGGGACTGCTTCCTGCTGTTGCCCAGACGAGGCTCTGCTTTTGCCCTGCGTGGAATGCTCCGGCGGCTGCTGCAGCGGCGGTGGTATGCTGGTTGAGGATGTCGGAGGTTGGGCGGTCTGGGATGATATCGATGATGACGATTCCTGGACTGATTCTGGTGCTAAAGCTGGCCGTGGTGGTGGTGGTGGTGCTGCTGCTGCCTGAGTTTTTTCCGCATTTCCCGTTAGGGTTGAACCCACGGTCATTAAGGTTTGAGTCTGCTGCTGCCGGTGCGGCTGCTGCTGCTGCTGCTGCTGCGGGTTTTGCGGGCGATCATCGGGCTCGGCGAATCGACGCTTTCGATCATCGGCTTCCTGCTCGTCCTCGCCGCCGCCGGCTTCGTTGCCCTCGTGGGCATTGATGCTGTGGGTTTCGGTGTCAGGTGTCTTAATGCTGATACGATCAATGGGTGGGCGTGGCGGCTCTGGTAATGGCGGCTCTGCTGGTGCTGCTGAGTCTGTTACTGGCTGATTGCCCACTCTGGACTTATCACCATCGTTATCAACGCCGTTTGGCCCTAGCTCGTCATTATCGAGACTCTCAACCTTACTGCTCGTAGCGGCAACAATAAAGGACTCGGTTCCAGAACCACAGCCAGATTGAGAGGTACTTGGAGTATGACTGCTATCAATGTCGGTACTACGACCGACGGTGCTCTTGTCAGTCCCGACGTGCTGCCCATCTTCTCGGGGCGCCCCGTCAGCATGATCGGGCGAGGTCACGTTCATTCTCCAAAATTGTTTTCTCCGCCTTGAAATCTCGTAAGGATCCCTGCTTTTTTTTTGTCTCTAGTTCGAGATGCCAAGAAACGAACAGTTGTTATTTTCAGGACAATGGCCTGCCCTTAGGAAGTGAGAAAACGAGATGAAGTAGCTTCTCCCAGTACACAAACTAAGCTCAAAGGAGAAAAACAAACAAAGCAGAGGAGCAGAATATGAATAGGCTTTGTTATCAGCAATGCCGATAGAAATGAGCAAAATAAGGGTTCGGAAAAGGGGTTTCGGAAGGGTGTTCAAGGGGAGGAAAAACAAAAAAGAAAAAAGTTGAGCAGCGTCGAAGCAGCGCGGCCCTGAGCTCCACGACGTGATTTGAGTTTCGGTCCCAGCTGAACAGTGACTGATAAAAGTGAATCACTAATCGTTGCGGATTTTGCAAATCGGAAATTTTCATTATACGTCACGTGCATCACTTCTCGAAATCTCGATCATCAACCTACAGTTATTTTCGATAACGCCGCAAATGGATGGAGGTTCTGGTCTTGGCTTGTCTCTAGAAGTGTGCACTGACACGATCCAGAGCCAATCACGCTACGAAATCCTTTTCAAAAGCATAGTGCTCATATCAAAAGAAGAAAGACCTTAGAAAGAACTTGTCATCTATATGCTAGGTATTGAGGGTTGTCACCTCATAAAGAAGTTAAATGCTCAGACCAGACGTGGCCCGCCAGTAGCCGTACCGCACATTTCAGCATCTACTTTCAGAGTCAGAGAAAACAATCTCTCCTCAGTGTACACATTCTTCTCTGGGATGACAACGACGATAATGGTGGTACCTAACTGCAATAGTGGTAGTGTTATCAGCTGCTGACTCAGTATCATTAATGGTCTCTTGGATTTGCACAAAGGTGTGATCATGACACCGTGCTATCTCAGCAAGCATTGAGCATCGAACAAGCTTTTTATCCTGCAGCCTTGAGGGATTCTCATCCGCATAGTGGGAAGGATCTTACTGGGTCCAGCTTTGATCAGGACTTCTTAGTGTACACCGTAACCTTCTTGTGCACAATGTGAGCCAGAAACATTTTTGCCCTGATAGGAAGGCTGGAAAGTGCTCACAAACTTTGTTTGTTCTGTCAGGCAATTGCCCTCTCCGTGTATCCAAATGAGGCGAGATTCTGAGACAATCACAGAGGCGGTCCCAGGTCAAGCCTGAAAGATGAAAGGGATCTCCCGCTTCGCTGTAGACTCCGCCAAGCTGCCTGCTGTCCCTCGCTCAGCTAAATAAGATGAACAGCTTCAACGAGCCTCTACGAGGCTCTAAGCGACCTGCGACACCTTGAGCCTGGCAAAGATGTATCTTCGAAATCTTAGCAGCTCATATGAAATGAGCATGGTTTTTATCAGACTAAGGCTTTGCCTGCTGCCTTTTTTCCTAGCCAGCCAAGCTTGACCATGGTTCGTTTTCTTCGAAACTCTCAGAACTAGATGTCACAAAAGACCACAACTTACGATCGGCACAGAGATAATCGCCGCGCGGCTATACCGCATTGGGCATGCATGTTAGTGTTGATGCATGTGTGAGCATGTACATCAATTTGCTAGTGCTCATGTCATGCGCAAATTAATTTTAATTCTTGCCCATTTAGGGATCATCGCTGGGTTGTGTGTTGAGGGGCGGAATGTTTCAGCCGCACATGCAGAGCTCGGGATTGCCGGTATACAAATTACCGTTACTACTGGGTAAATTATGGTCCAAGGCGTGATGCTTGGTCTCCACCAAAGTTTGTACCTAGAAACTCAACCCCCACGCACCTTAAGCCTCAAAATGAGCCCTCAGCATAGCTGGACCAAGTTCCGGCAAAGTTGCACGCGGTATATGTTTTACCTATTTAACTAATTACTAGTTAAGGGAGGTCAAAACATGTCCAAAATTTTGGACCACCATGACTTGTATCGGCTCTTTGAGCTAGTCAAGGCAGCCTCCAAATCTTTCCCTTTCTTAGCTGTACCACTAGCACGGCGACTCAAATTACTGCCTGAGGACAGAGGGGCAGCTGACCCGGAGCTACTGCGAATCTGGCAAAGGGCATCTTCCGGAACAAGCCCCGTCTCAGTCTCAATTGTGTACTCCTCCGGGAACTCAGGGTCCTGTTTGCTTAATATAGGCGCATTAATATCCGGCATAGGTGGGCTTTGCCGAACTCCAAGCTCTTGTAAGGATTTGACCGTCTCTGTGCGGCCGAGAGCTGTCGTTGAGCTGGAAGACACCGAGTGAAGGTCGCCAAGGTAATTCTCCTTTTCTTGATATGCCAGAGTATCAGCGGGGACCTCGCGGGCCTGAAAGCGAGAGTTCTGCTGAGATGAGCTCGTTGCTTCACCATTTGCGAATTGGCCTTCTTGTTGCGGCATGGTAACTAGCAGTGTTTTTTACGCGAGTCAGTGTTTTCACCCGGAGTGAGTGGTCACAAAGGATGAGAACAAATTTGCTAGGAAGGAGTGTTTATCCCGAGTAGAGTGGCAGAATGGACAAGAGAGTGAGCTCAGGCCATTCCTGACCATGACATTATAGCATCTGAGGCACGTCCTGTTAGGCAGCGCGTTTCGCGTGCCGGCTTACCGGTCACGTGTAAACCTCTTGCTATCGGGTGAGCGTGTGATTGATTACATAACATCGCGTAAAAGCTAAATTTAGGTGGGTCTCAGACTCTCAGCACGTATCAACGGGCCGGTGCGGCTTTTGTTTACTTTGAGGTGAATCAGCCTGACAATTCAACCAGCCAAACGTAACGAGAGCAGGCTCTGGATAAATGCAGAGCCTGTGAGGATGTCTGGGATATTTGAGGTGAAGCTACGGGGTCCAGCAAATGATGATGTCGTCCAAGGATTCCCCGGGATCTCTGCCTCATGGGTAAGTCTATTATTCTCATTTACCAAACTGCAGATTCTAACATTTTCAAGCCCCGACTTGAAGGAACTGTGGAGCTACGACCTCGCGATAGCCATCAGCCACTGCAGGTGACAGTAGTTTCTGCTGCCTTGTATAGAACAGATACAATCCATCCTCCTTCGAACAAGCCCGGGATCAGTGGCCCAAAGTAAGTTCTATGGATTCTCAAAGTTGTACGAGCTAACAACCATAGGCGGGAACAGTCCTTTTTAGTTACAGACCAAGCGTTTCTGTTTACAGCATCAGCAGGGCGACCATTTGAGGAGCTTATTGCACTGGATCTACCCTTTTTACTAGATATCCCCAACAACCGCGCCCTACCCGCTAGTATGTGTATAGGGCGGTCAATGGTGGAGACCAGCTACCAGCTCTACATTTCAATTGTCTATGGGAAACAACAAGCCGTGCACAATGTGGCTTTCCCCATCAGAATCAAGCGGTACGACACCCTGTCCACATTTGGAGCTTATAGGCTGAGTGTGGCCAACATGAAACAGTCATCAGACCATTTGGTTACCCTCGAGTACTCGCTTCCCGGTACATCCTTTGGCCCCACAGATGACATTTACGCGTATATCCGGGTAAACCCTAACCCAGACTGGCCAGCCAAGTCGAAGAAGGTCAAGTTGCACAGGGTCACAATGCAGGTGCTGGAGGTGATTACGTTCAATCACGAAAGTGAGGAGCCCGTAGAGAAACAGCGACAGGTGTGCAAGACTGCACAGAACTTTGAGACAAAGCTGGGAGAGCAGGGTTGTAGTTGTGAGCTCTTGCTCCAAATCCCAGGGATAGATTTACGCGACAAGGAAGGGTTGGTAGGCAAAGACCGGCAAGAGATCCCTTTAGTATCGCGGAATGGAGGGACTACCACTGCATCTTTGTACAAAATTGACTATTTTTTGGTTATCAAGGTCAGAGTCAGCCACTCGAAAGATATAGAAATCAGAGAGCCTATTGTGGTGACCCCCTTTGATCATGCCACCTGCATGTCTTTCATGAAGGGCATCAATGACGCGGTCGAGTATGCAAACAGTCAGGGCCGCAATGCTGCCAGTAAGGTCCCTAGGGTACGAGCCTACAAGGCGCACGACAAATCGAGCCTTTGGGAGTTGACAAAGGTCTATCAGAATTCGAGTGTTGCCAAGGGGTTCACAATGGTTATTCATTAACGCGTTTGACAGATCACGATCATAGCATAAATATTTATTAGTTTATTTTACAACCCGTTTGTAACATGCTCGGCATTCACAATGAGCAATGACCTGATTTTGCAGACCTATGACATTGCTGATGAGTTCGCCCAAGAATGGAATGAGCTAGACCCGGATGAGGAAAATCTGGAGCCGGTGGCTCCTGGGGCCAATGAGGACATATCATCAAAGTATGAAGCTCTAGGGAAATTGTTACGGTCAAAGACTTTCTATGGCGGGTCCCCGGCTCATGCATCGGCAGCTGCGGCATCATTACAAGATGAGATGGACCCCTTGGGCTCGGGTCACTCGGTTATGTCGCTGCTGCGGTCTCATGGGATTGACGTAGAGCGGAACCCATCACTTAAAGCCAAGTACCTGATCTCATCTACCAAATTCTCCCCACGGCGATTCCTTAGAGATGTACATATGGAAGACTCACACGAGGCTCTGTCAGACTCGCTCCAACTGCTTCATGATAGCATTGCCAAGCGGTCGGAAGCGCTAAGAGAGCTTGTGGAGGATGACTATGACCGGTTTGTCAAATCAAAAGACCAGTTGGACACTATCATGGCGGTGATCCATGAAGCCAATTTCAATGAACAAAAACAATGGGGGGTAGGAGGAATAAAGTCTAGCGTAGATGAAGCAAATTCCAAGGCTACGATTCTAATGAAACCTATCAGCGAGGCTCAGCACCGGGAACAAAAGCTGACTACCACGCTGCAGTTTATCCAGCAGAACTCGCACCTGTTTGACATGCCCTCACTTTTGGCAAAGGATGTAAGAAATAAGGACCACGATGCGCTGGTACGTGACTACAGGCGTGCGCTGGATATGCTCGGTACTGCCAATGGAGCAGCCGTTAGCGAAAACAAGAATGTTCTTTCGAAAATATCCCAAGAAATTGAAGGGATAATCGACCTATACAAGAAGGAAAACTGGGCCAAGCTGGCTACAACTCGGTCCAAGGAAAATTATATTCAGATCATCAACAGGCTCTTGGATTTAGGCGTTGAGGATAACCCGATACAAGAATGGATAGAATCGCAAATTGGTTATTTCCGTGACGAGCTGACAAAGAGGTTTGAGCAGCTAAGGCTAAGAACAAGCTTGCTCCGGCTCGAGCTGGCGGGGACCCCGTTAACTTCATCGACAGCTGCATTGGCAGTGGCATTGAAAGACTTGGAGCAGAAGCAGAGGCAGAAGAAAATGCCTACAAGTTCATTTTCCAATACCTCAGAGGGAAGTGTGCTGTACGACACTGTCGAATCGGTGGAAATGTGGATAGCAGTGCGTACCATGATTGAAGAGGTTACAGAGCTAGCTTTAGATGCTACTGCGTTTTGGGAAGAGTGCCGTGCTCTGATTGCCGGCAAGAAGCAGGACCGGCTTTCCAGTGGGTACATGGACCAGTCCAAGATCCACCACACGTTCTCTCGTGTGCAAGCAACTGAGATCAAAGAGCACGGTAGAAAAATGGTCGAGGATTTTACGCGTAAATTTGTGGAGTATTTCTCACTTTCTGCCCCGACCATTGGCGGCCACTCGCGGAATGTGAACGGAGATCGGAGCGGCCGGGGAGGGATGGTTGCTGGTTCATTTGAAAAGAGCTTCTTGTTCTTGCCACCTCATTGTAACGCCTTGGGTGCAGTCCACTACCTGAGCCAGATGCTAAACTCGCTGATTTTTGCAGCCAAGAGTTTGCTAAGAGCTACTGCAAGTGTAGAGTCCATGGATGCTGTGCGTATTTCTCTGAGTACTATCAGAGACAAGATTCTGGATGCGATATTTGTAGCTTACAGACAAGATGGGCCCCGGTTTGCAGAGTTTGAGGATTGGAGTATCCATTCGTTCGCTGATACCGATGATACACTCAAGGTGACGCTGTTTCCGTCGATGTTTTTGGCTTACCATACAGCAATTCTGAACGGAGTCAAGTTGTTGATCTATTCAGGAAGTGCTGATACTGCAGACCCGGCGGAGGTGGTGCTGGAGAAATCGCCGAGGATGCGCGGGCAAGTGCTCGCGCAATTTTCTACCGTGTCAGTTCACACAATTGAAAAGGTCACCACTTTGATAACGATGAAAGAAAGCACGCATGATGATGATTCCTTGCCGGGATTGAATTTTGAAGGCAACTCCCGCGAGGCTAGTATGGATATCAAAATTTTGTTGTTCCTCGGCAACCTCATGCAGTTGAAAACTTCAGTGTTCCCTAGTTTGTTCCAGTCTATTGAACAGGGGTTTTCTATTTCAACGGCTGAAGCATTTGCCTCTTTATCTTCGCGGACCGCCAAGCTAGATGAGGAGTTTCTCAACCTTTTTGCCCGTCGGCTGAGGTCTGCTCTATCGGATGCTATACGGCATGGTATCTTACGGTCCGGGGCCGATTGGAAAACCTCTACAAACTCTCAACTAAAAATCAGCAGCTACGTGTATGAGTGTCTGTTACGATTGGTGGCTGTGCATGATGAAGTCTACTCGCTTTCACCCAGGCTGGTTCCTCGGGTTATCCGAACGCTGTGTACTGATATGCTCAAGGCGATTCTTACTACCCTAAGAGAAGTTGAGCGGTTCAGCAAGGTTGGGTGCGTGCAGGCCACTGCCGACTTGCAGTTCATTGGGTACACTCTGAGAGACTACTGGTCAACAGATTCCGCTATGGCCTACCAGAAGGTCGTAGAGACTCTTAGAGATGCGTGTGTGGATAAGTCAATCTGGAGAGGTAAAGAGCCGCCTAGTAACCTGACCAAGCCCATTGTTGATGAGGCAATAGCCAGCAGCGAGCTGAATTATTTGTGCTTCAAAAGAGGTTAGTTACTATAATTTATTTAAAGTTCCACAGGTTTTTAATTTACTCCACAGGTTAATCGATCTTGATCGTGGACATGTCCCGCGAAGTGACGACCCCGTATGAGTCCCGGACATTCGGGAGCCCGCTGTCGCTGCGGGTGGACGGCGGGGTGGGTGCTATGACGATAAGCCCATCCGGTAGAGACGTTGCCCTTGCTTCGTAGGTTGTTTTTTTTTTTTCCTGAATACAAGAAATTTACTAACAACAGGCACTCGGGACTATTTATTATAGACTTGGAGGATCCATTCACGCCTCCAAGATGGCTACGCCATCGCACGGCGTGGGAGGTGGCGGACATCCAATGGTCACCGCATAGCTCGCGGCCCTACTGGGTTATATCAACTTCAAACCAAAAGGCAATTGTATGGAATGTGGGGCTACCATCGAACAAGGCAGTGGAGCAGGTTCTCCATGGCCACAAGCGGGCAATCACTGATATAAACTTCCATTCAAGGGACCCAGAGCGGATAGCCACCTGCTCCGTGGACTCGTTTGTACATGTATGGGATTTCCGCGAGAGCAGGAAACCCGTGCAGAGTTTCTCTGACTGGCAGGCCGGGGCTAGCCAGGTCAAGTGGAACCGCCGCGACCCTCATATCCTCGCGTCCAGTCATCGTAATAATATTTATATATGGGATGTTCGAAAGGGATCGATACCTCTGAGGAAAATAGAGGCTCATGTTGGTAATGTCAATGGGCTTGATTTCAGCCGGCTTGACAAGAATATGATTTTGAGCTGCTCCAACGATAGGACCGTGAAATCATGGGATTTCACCTCTGAGTCTGACACTCCGCTGTTGTGTATTGAGACTAATTTCCCGGTTTGGAGAGCTCGGCACACTCCGTTTGGTGAGGGCTGTATGATAATGCCGCTCCGTGGAGGAAAGAATAGTTTGTATCTGCATGATCTCAAAGGACTGAGGGGGATTATGCAAATGGACCCTAAGCATATATTCTCAGGCCACTCTGAACCTGTCAAAGAGTTTGTGTGGAGATTCAGGGGCCATTTCAACAACCCTAACCGGGATGACCGGGAGTTCCAGCTGATGACTTGGTCTAAGGATAACGACTTGAGACTTTGGCCAAGAGACGATGAGATACCAGGGTCGGTTCATTTCGATTCGAATGATAAGCTGAAGATGTTTGTTACAAGGCAAGGGTCCAAGTATGAGACGACTTACCATGATGAACCTGATGACCCTTCATGGTCACTGGCAAAGCAACGGAGGTCGCTCAGTTTCAGTGGCTCTGCTTCTTATGAGGCAAAGAATTCGCTCATGAGAAGCAGGGCGCCCTCAAGTGCCAAAAGGATCGGATTTGGTGGATCGAATTTGAATGCTCCTACAGGGCATGTGTCTATCCCCGATGGAACAGCTGGGCTGCATTCTTTTATGACCGGGGCTGTGGATGGCGAGCATGATGAGCTGGAGATTCAGAATAATCATCTGAACTGGATGGCCGGGGTTAGAATGGGCCAGTCTGCATTGATTCCATTTGAGAATAATAGCCTGGGTGCAGCAGCTTTGGCTTGGCAAGGTGATGCCGCTCCAGGAAATCTGGGAGAAGAGCTTACACTCGTGGGGCACAAGTTCCCAAAGATTAGATTTGAAAAAATCTCGGTGTCAACCGGTGAATGTGTTATTTCATTACATGGTCCTTGGGGTAATAAGGAATACAATGAACCGAATGAGCCCGAGAGCGATATTCCGCCTGCTGAAACGGAAGCCGAGATTTCCAAAGAAGAAGACCTTGAAAGTCAGTTGATATTTCTAAGAATAAGCATCAGATTTCCTGCAAGCTACCCGCTACAAGCCCCAAAATTCAGTGTGGAAGAAGATGGCAAGTTGTCGAAACGGGCACTCAACGAGATAACCAATGAGCTTGTAACAATTTCGCGGTACCTGACCTCGACAGGACAGTACTGTCTCGAGCCGTGCTTGAGGTTTTTGCTGGGCGAAAAAGTCAACATGGAGGACTACTATGATCATGGTGCACAGTTGGACGAGAATGCTATTGCCACTTTTGAGGATGACGAGGCTGCCGTGTCGGATAACTTTATTGGGGCTCATGACCTTTTGTATGGGTCATCAAGCGACGAGGAAGAAAACGAGGTGCTTGGGATCCACCACTTGGAGCCGGAGAAGGCGCCCACGTTTGATAGTACGCCATTGCCCAAGGGATGCGGTGCAGTTTGGACAAGCGTGGGGACCTTAGTATGCTTTTTTATGCTAAACAAACCGGTCCACCACCGGGTAGAAGGCGCTCAAAGAGAGATTGAAATTGAAGAAGAAAGCGAAGATGAAGATGATGACGATGATGATGATGATGATATTGTAGCTCCAGACGATGGGCTTGGGTTATTGCTTCCTTTGAACAAGAAGTTAGTGTCAAAATTCAGGATGCGGTACACGGGAAAGTTTTCTGGCGAACAGTTGTCTACTGCTGGTTTATCGCAGCGTACTGATAACTCTGTTCCAATGAATGTAGTGCGGATTCTTCATTTAGAAGATTTGATCCCCTCAAAGAGGGAACTGGCCGCTGAGTACCATGTGTTGGGTGCCTCGCCGCGGGAATTGGCCGCGCACAACAGCCAGGTTGCTCTGAACCACGGGTTTTCTTTGGAAGCTACCTGCTGGAAGGTTATAGAAATGATCCTCACTACTACTATTGGACTGTATGGTCTGCTGGGGCCCTCTCAAGAGGCAATAAAAGGAGTCTACGACTGGGGCAGCCACCCCTTTGGGAACGACTGGCTAGTTGAGCAGCTTTTTTCATATTTTGAAAAGACTAAAAATACCCAGATGCTTGCGGATATATCGTGTATCCTTGCTGGAGGGCTCGCACCCACTGAGCAGCGGCCCGTGGCATTGGAGCGTAAATCCGTGAGCACTCCATTACTATGGACGGACAGGCGCGGGTCGTATCATCCACGCAGCCCAGCAGGCGATTATTTCTCAAGAGAAGGCTCGACTTACTTTTCGAGTATCTTTGCACAGTCTGATTTTGATAATGGAGCTCCCCAGAGTGCCAGTACCAGCCCCTACGGGTCTGTGCGGCGTACCAACCCTATCAATATCCCACCCGGCCGATTATCAAGAGTGAGCATGAACTTGAAAGGAACTCAATCTGAGACCTCATCGTCCAAGGATGAAGGAGGAAGCGTCATGTCACTATCGCCTGAACGGTTCATGACTGCTCGAAAAATGGTGGCAGGGATTTTCTCACGCAGCGGGGTAGGGATTAATCAGCCAAGGGCTGTGAACGAGCTGGAATATGAAAAACCAATTGGCGGGGCCGGGTTCTACTTGCATTCCGAAAACAGCAGCCCCAAAACTTTGAGCGCATTCCCGTCCAGCTCTGATTTGGACAAGAGCAGAGAGAAGCCTAAAAGCAAAAAACGCACACCCGAAATCAAATTTGAATACCTTGACAAGCAGCTGTGGGGCTACGACGACAGCGAGATCATTCCTGATGTTGATATCGAGCCTCCTTCTTTTTTGGACCCGGCAGATAGTGCACAGTACATCAAGTACCGCCACCAGTATGCCTCAATGTTATACTCGTGGGGGCTCGTTATTGAGTCTTTGGAAGTGCTAAAGTTCAACTACACTGACAAGGACTCCACTGGTAAAAAATCTTCATCTTCTAATCAGTACAACTCGGCAGACGTGGTCCACCGGCTTGAATCCGAGATTGACGACTCAGAAATTATCCCTACTGGCGGAGCCACCAGTAACAAGATGTACGTCGGGAAATGTCTACTCTGTGGCATGGCTGTCAATACGCGATTATTTACTTGTTTCTCATGTGAGCACGTGACGCACGCGAAATGTGCCGAGCAGTGGTGGTCGACTGAATCAGAATGCCCCAGTGGGTGCGGCTGCACTTGTTTAGATTTTGTAATGTGACATTCCAATCGACGCGATTTTTTTTGTTTATTTTACAAACATTGCTGTAGCTATGAGCAAAACCCTTGGAAGTGTAAACATGACACCGGCATCTAAAAGGCGGTCTGGAGGGTCGTTGGATCTGTCGTCGCTTTTGTCAGATAGCTCGCCCGGACAGAAATATGCAACTATCACTGGGAGTGGACCGCGGTTGAGCAGGTCTACAAGGCAGCCCTTGGGAACGAGCCGGCGCGCTTCTGAATACAACATCGCTAATAACGAGTCAAGAAGGAAAGGGTTTGTTTCTCCTGCTATCAAGTCAAATTTTAGTTTCTCGGCTAGCAGTGATGGTGAGAACCAGCCTAGTCATTATGATACGCCCACGCCTGTTGAGTCGTCGCTCAAGTCACGGGCAGCGGCTGCACCAACCGCGACAGAGACAGAGGCAGAGATTGTAATCCCCTCAGAATACAAAAGCCTTCTTGGTGAAGGGAGCAGCAAGGTCAAGAAAACAGGGTCGCCTGGTAATCAACGTGACAGCATGTTTAGTGATCTAGGTAACCCAATTGACCTTGCTGATTTGAGTGGACTGGATTCCGTCGCTGAGAGCGGGCCGGGAACAAGGCGTAATAGGACTCATAAGAATGTGGCCACGTATCCTCCTGGCAATGATATTTTAGTGCTAGCAAAGTCGTATCAGGCGGCTTTCAATTCTAAAAAAGTTGCAATAGCTGATTTGGAGAAGAAGCTAAAGAGGAGGGATGAAGCGATTGCTCAGTTGGAGAAGAGGGTTGACCAAAAGGATGAGCGTATCAGTAAACTGGAAAGCCAGCTGGCTAGTTTGGTTGATCAGGCTAAGCAGAAGGAGACTTCACAAGAGTCAAAGGAGTTGAAGGTGAACGACGAGTCTACATTGTCGGAGCATGTAGAAAAGCATCCTATGCCCGTTGCACCTGAGGAGTCTCACAGAGATGAGAAGTCAGAAAACTTGGTGGACCTCTTGGCGAAGGCACTCAAAGTGCAACTTGTGGACTCAAGCCCAGAATCAAAGTCACAGCCATTAGTAGACTTGTGTGATGTCGCTGCTCCTACTACTACGGCTCCTCTCAGGCGTCCCCATGTACCATTAGAAAAGGCATACGAAATTGTCATTGGCCAGCTCCTGGCGGTCAACAAGGAAATGCGCGACCAGGAAGAGGAAATTCAACTCCAGTTGAGTGCAATTCGTCCTGGTGAAGACCTAGAAACGCGGCAGGCGCTGCTTGAAAGGAGGGCTAAACTGGACGAGACCTTGACCACGTGGGAACGGACCATCTCTGCTCAACTCGACTTGTCGGCTGCCCTGAAGGAACTCGAGTCCCCTCCATTATGTAGCATCGGTAGACCCACCGCTCAGCGTTGGAGTGTCTACCCAGCTGTATAGCCAAGTAGCTTTCAGCTATTATTTATGTTAGCAGTCGCTTGTATACTCATGGTTTTTTTTCGCACGTGACTGCTGCTTGGTCGATATATCTTGGAATGCACGTGGCTTCCAAATCGAAGAGCTCAACTCGATCATTGTGTCAATCGGCAGTTTCGCCCGTCGCGCTTATCTCACCATATCTTAGTGATTGGTTATGTGCACTTCACCGGTTAGTCGCATCGTATGACCTAACGGCTGTCCTGGAGGTTGGATTTTAGGTCGTTGTGTATCAGTCACGATGGCTCTTCGTACCGTATCACAGATGATGTGGCACATTACTGCTAACCATTAGACTCTATCAGAGCCACGACTAGCCTAGCAACTGAATTGGTCCCTGGGCAGGCACTTGCAAAGAATAGGGCCGGCTTGTTCTGAGAACAGCCGCTCAGAGTACTAGACTTTTGAACTTCACTGAATGGCGCTAACGATTACGATGCTCAAATAGGGGTCAAATAGCTTTCTTAAAGTTTCTTTAATAATAATAGAGGCTGAACAGATCTCAGAGATCTGCAGTACGCGTGAGATATGGCGGTTGTCACGTGTACTCTATCCCAGAGCTTGATCCAACGATCTGACGAGGCCCCTATCGGCCAGTCTCGGGCATGGCCGAGCGTACGGCTGAATACGCTTGCCGTAGAATTTAGTTAGACTGACAAGCTACAGCTAGACTTCGACCAGCCCCATTGGTGTTCCAGCAATGATAGGGGCCCGACTCAGCCGGACCGCTCCAGTGAACTGACGTGGTACCCAGGGGGCACATAGTCTTCTCGACGATATCAGTGGAAGGAATTGTTGCCTACTGTACTGGTAACTGTGATCTGTCTCAAAACGTCTGGAGGAGAGCCCGGCATTTAGTGATCTTGATGAAAGAATGTTGATAGCGTTAGGTAGCTTGAATTGCTACCGGCAGAGTATTTCATCGTTAAGACCAGGCGTAGACATTGGCCCAAGGTTGGTAAAAAGCCCCCTGCTGGAACTGTTACTGTCCTATCAATTACTCACTACTACAGAAAAAGCAAAGTGTTTCAAGTTCAATGCCGCCGATCGTATCTGTTCTGATCGAGCACTTGTCGATCGATGCCCGTGCCAGCATATGATTGGACCCGCTTTTTTCGTCTTGGTGGGCATGGGTCTGAGTTTTCTTACGCTGACGGGACTGACAGATGACAGGGGTAATGCCAGCATGGACTCTTGCTCCTCTCCCAGGCTCACAGCCAGTCCCCGGGGACGCTTTCCAACGGGGATGACTTTGGCGTTTTCTTGGTAACAACCAATCAAAAGATGCGTGAGATTGAGACGCGACTCATTTACCCCTGGCCACGAGGATATAGTAGCTATTGTTAGTGTAGTAGCCCCTTATTCTGTTGACTCCCGCTAGGAGTCTACGCGGTAAGTACGGTTCGAATGCTCACAGGCTGCGGTACTAGAAGATTTGTCGGAAACCGGTATGCGTTCTTCAGCCTTCCGTAGTCGAATGTAGAACTATTAAGACCCCCTGATAGCAGATCCTCAGTGCGCGTTCGATGACCGACATAGGCACGACTCTGAAGTGTGCCACACTGTGTGCGAGACCAGTAGTAAGTACTAGTAACGCGAGCTCGGGACCTCGGGCGCGCCTGTGTGCCGCCTGATCGAGAAACATGCACTGAGCATCTGCGTAAAGCCTGCGAAAAGAAAACGCGAACAGTCGCGGCAGTGCACATTTGCATACTACGTGAACTTCACAGTGAAGAGACCCCTGTAGCCCCATTGATCGTCTGTCTTGTTCAGCTCGTACTGGTAAGAGGCACAAGAGAAAGAAGGTCCATGTCCCAGGTCAACAATTGGACGACGAAGCTGAGAACATCCTGTTGTTTAACAAGGTCACGCGCTTCTGGGCCTGTGAACCCCTGGAATGCCGCAGCCCGCTGTGCATCTGCTATGCGGAACAGCCGTGCCAAATGGCGGCCGGCCATTCTCGCTGTTCGATTATGTTAGCGTGTGTTGTTATACTTAGTTACATTCCAAAGCCGCTGTAGATCCACACCTTTTCGATCGTTTTTTCACCCTTTTTTGTTAGGCATTTTTGTTTTTGTTTGGCAAACTTTTGGCGGTCGTGTTACATAATATTTTATTGCTGTTTGGACCAAGGCAGGCAGCAGCGTTGCATCCCGCGGGCCCTGCTCAGTGTACAAGGCCTTACTTTACCAGCGCGGCCGCTTTTTCTCTGCCCCCTTTGCAACAACAACAACAATTATACCAATTTTCGCTTTTCGCTAGAGCTACCAGAGCTTCGGAACTTGAGCAGTTCTACAAAACGGAGGTACTATATACCCTTAAGAGCAAGTCAGTAGTCAGGATACAGGCCTACACCGACGGTCCTCCAGCTCTGCTCCTTATCCAACTTTCACGTCACTCTTTTGAACAACCAACTATTCTTTTCACACACCCCTTTCTGGCCCTTTAAAGGACTAAGGGAGTCGTTATTTATTGCAAGGGACGCAGTGTTACAAGACCTCAGACTCTTGTGAGCATTTCTTCACCACCTATCTCTTTCCTGTTTGAGCTCGGACGCATTAATTGTAACGCTCGATAGATCCATCTTGCTTATCTTAGACCTTTGGGGACCAGACGAACAGGAGGACTTTCACTCAACACGCTGGCAACAAGTTTGGGTATATTGTCTATATATAACCAGAGAAAGGGTTGCCACTTGCGTTAGAGTTGTATTTATCACGGACGGGAAATACAACATTTGAGACATCAGAGCTCATATACGCGCTCCAAGCTCCAAGTCCAAGCTCAACAGTTGACACAACGCGCTCCAAGCTGAGCTGGGACTCCTGCAGTATACTAGCACAGATCAGGGTCCTGTTGAACCTTAAACTCGTGCTGGCAAATTAGGTTTGCAACAGGTTCCTCACTTTGGAAAACAACGGCCTACTTTGAGCCAATATCTGGCCACAAGAAGGTCATTGTCACGTGTGATAAGTAAATTCGCACCTGTTCCTCTCTTGCTCAAGACGGACGGATCTTGAACCTTATTCTGGACTATTTTGTGTATGCGCGGAAGTCAGGTACCAGTTGGTAAGTCGGGGTTGCTTTCTTTTTGTGGCTATTGTGTTTTGCTCATTTACTAATTAGCGGAAGGGTTTGTTTTTGCATTGGCTGTCTGAAACATTGCCTGAGAAGCACGGTTTATTTTGTCCTTTTTATATACCCAGCGGGAGCCGGTTTTTCTTGCACAGTCCAAGCTTGTCATTCGTTTTTTCTTCTTCTTCTTTGATACCCTTACTGCATTATAAAGAAAATAGACAAAGATGTCTAAAGCGAGGCATCATAGCTTCGCATTGGTTCTCTTTGTGCTCTGGTCGGCGTGCGTGGCCGTAGTGGTTGACGCGGCTGGCATTGGCTCGTTGCATAGACAGCGAGGTCTTGTGGACACGAGTCCGTTAGAAAAGCCAAGGCATTATATGCCAGCGCTGATCAAGAGACAGATTTTCAACTTCACAACGCCTGCGGAAAGTTCGTCTTCAGAAGCTGACGACGAGACTAGCACAGTCCAGGCATACTCGCCTGTTTACACGTCTGTTTACACGTCTGCTGAGCCGAAAACCACAGCGGAGACGTGGGCCACTACTGCTCATGTATCACCAGTGTCTACATATGTGCCACTGGTGAGTACAAGCAGCCCAACTGTCGAGACATCGAGCACAAAGGCTTCGTCCAAGTCGGAAGATTCAAGCTCGGGCCTGCCGGCGGCGATTGAGTCGAGCATTAATTCTGCATTTTCGGGCATTTTGAGTAACTTGGCGTCGAACGTTCCAATTACTTTCTCGACCCCGGCAGCTTCTTCCAGCCCGGCCGCTACCACTAGCAGTGTACACAATGCAAGCGAGGAGTCGGCTCCAGAGACTAGCTCAGTTGGACACGGTGAAACAAGCGAGACTCCTACTAGTCAGGCTACTAGCCAGGCACCACCTAGCCAGGGAACTGAGACTACACCTGTGACTACACCTGTGACTACACCTGTGACTACACCTGTGACTACACCTGTGACTACACCTGTGACTACACCTGTGACTACACCTGTGACTACACCTGAGACTACGCAGGCTGCGGTGCCCCAAAGCTCGACGGTGGTGATTTTGTCTCCAACCAAGAGCACTCTAAATGCAGCTCAAAGTACTTCAAATGCACCAGCACAGAGCACTCCAAACTCACCAGTGCAGAGCTCTTCTGCACCTGATGCTGGCACAAGCAGTGAAGATGCATGGTGGAGGTCGAGTGCCCCGTCTACGCAATTGCCAGCAGCTGTGACTGAAGGCTCTGAGACAAGTGCAGCTGCTTCTTCTGCAGCAGCTTCGAGCCCTGTCCCAGCGTCATCTTACGCTCCAGCGGCTTCATCGCCTGCTTATTCTGCGTCGGCCTCGTCGTCAGTTGTTGCACCAGTGGCACCACCAATTGCCACATGGGTGACATCATCAGCACAAGCTTCAGCTTCGCCATCGTCACAGTCATCATTATTGAAGCCTGTGGCCTCAAGCTCGCAAGCGCCAGTTCCAGTAACAGTGGCGTCTTATTCTTCAACTCCTGCAGCGCCGTCAGTGTACTCATCACCTGCAGCGCCGTCAGTGTACTCGTCACCTGCAGCGCCACCAGCTCCTGCAGCGCCGTCGGTATATTCTTCAGCCGCAGCAGCGCCGTCGGTATACTCTTCAGCTCCTGCACCAGCTTCATCGGCCATTTCCCGAGCTGCTTCGTCAGTGTCAGCTCCAGTTGCATCTGCTAGCTCACTCTTTGTGGCTTCTGCCCCTGTTGCGTCCTCGACCCCAGCATCTGCTCCTACTGCGGCTTCATCTAGCTTGTCGGTGGCACCAATCATGGCTACGAGCACTCCTCTTTCTTCTGTTTCTGCACCTGTAGCTACTTCTACGCCAAAGTTCACTCAAAGCTCGGCATCTGCTAGTTCAGTGTCTCTGGGTATTTTGTCAGCCTCGGCACCAGTTGTCAGTTCCAAGAGTGCATCTGCCAGCTTGGCAAGCACAGCACTCGCAAGCTCTGCTAGCTCAGTGCCTGTTTCCAGCAGTCCAAGTGCTTCAAAATCACCAAGGCCGAGCTCTGCTTCTGCTCAGCCCACTAGCTTTGTCCCGAGCAAATCTGGAGAGTCGAGTGCAACTGAAGCAACTGAAGCCACTGCCTCAAAATCTGGGTCTTTGTCAACCCCAACAATTGTGACTACCCCTCCAACCGTGGCACCCACAGTGGCTACTACGGTGACTCCCACGCCGACGCCAGCTCCAAGTGCAATTGAGTCTAACTGGCTACCCTCCAGTCTAATCATTGAAGGGTCCCCTACTACAGCAAGTGCTACTCAAACTAGCAGCACTCCATCTGTGGCTTACTCCAACCTCCCTAAGATGATTGCGCCCTCGAGTGGAGTTATGGCCCAGCCTGCTGGGTCAGAGCTTGTACAGATTGGATTTGACTATGCACTTAACTACCCCTTTGTGGTGGACCACCCACTTGCTGCTGCTCAAATTTTCCAGTACTTGCCAGCGGGTGTTGCAAACGGCTTGGTTGTTGACACATCAAACGTTTCTGTGCGCAACTTGGGGCCCTACCAGTCTGAGCGTGCGGGCTATGTGGCAACTGTTGCCATGGTCTACATCCCCAAGACTATGGTGGATGTCCTCAGCGCCATGATCCACACCCCAACTTCTGATCTTTACAAGAATAGCGACCCCAGGGTCAATCAGCTTATGAACTTGATTGACCCCAGCATCCCGCTACTTGTATCATCGAGCTCGAGCTCAGGCTCCGGTACTGATAGTGGAGGCGTGGGCTCGGGCGCTACGGGCACTGGAGTTAGTGGCAATGGTTCTGGAACCGGCTCTGAGAATGGGTCTAACAACAACCAAGGCGGGTCTGGCTCTGGAACTGGAGCTGGTTCACTCGATGCTAATACCGACTCGAGGTCGTCTAAGGTTAATACAAAAACTGTGGGCATTTCTGTCGGCGTGGTTGTTGGTGCCGCCGCCTATGGCAGTTTGATATTTTTGGCTGCCAGGAGGTACCGCAGCAGGAGAAGGCAGGGATTGCAATTAACTGGCGGTAGCACCTCCCCTGTGGCTGGAGCTGCCGCTGGAGCAATGAGCTACACAAGTGATAGTAATCCAAGAGTTGCTGGCAACAATGATTACTATTACGACGACACGTCAGCATCTTCAATGACTGGAACCGGGTCTGGCATGTCTGGTATGTCGGACTATTATGGCCGGTCGGTTCGAACCATGAGTACAAGAGGTGCTGGCATTGATCATATCTTGCCGATCTCCCACCATATTTCGGAACCCGTCACGAGTGAAAATTCGTTAGGATGGACATAAATGTAACGTTAAAAAATTGCGACATTCGCGCATGACCGATCGATAAGAGTCATTTTATTGTTCTTAATCACTAAACGTTAATAATTTATTCATTACCATTAAAACAATATGAACTCGACGGAAAGCATGAGTTCGTACCCACCATCACCAGCTCCGTCTACGCCGGCGTCTACTGCTGCCTCTAATGGCGAGGGTCAGCGTCGTCGACGGTATGCTATGGACACTGATGTTGTGTATTCAGAGAGCACCGACCAGTACCGGTCATCTACTGTGCCCATCTACCAAACAGCCACCTTCAAGGCTGGCAGTTTGACCAGCATGGGCGAGTACGACTACACTCGAAGCGGGAACCCTACGAGGACACATCTCGAGCGACACATGGCCAAGATTATGGGCGCATCAAAGGCATTTGCAGTTTCAAGCGGAATGACCGCTATGGATGTGATTGCTAGGTTGTTGGAACCTGGTGACGAGGTTATCTGCGGCGACGACTTGTACGGAGGCACCCACCGTTTGCTCATGTACCTGAAGAACAACAACAAGTATGCGGTGCATTTTGTTGATACTACAAACAACGATGCAGTCAAGGCTGTCTTGAACGAAAAGACCAAGCTTGTTCTATTAGAGTCCCCCACCAACCCTTTGATCAAGATTGTAGACATTCGGGGGATCAGCGCAATGGTCCGTGAGATTACATCCAAGGCTATTGTGGTGGTTGACAATACTATGATGTCGCCCATGCTTATGAGGCCCCTGGAGTTGGGTGCAGATATCGTTTACGAGTCCGGTACCAAATATCTTTCGGGTCACCATGATCTTATGGCCGGTATTATTGCTACGAACAGTGCTGCTTTGGCAGAAAAGATTTTTTTCACAATCAATGCTACTGGATGTGGGCTTACTCCGTTTGATTCCTTTTCATTAATGAAGGGTGTCAAGACATTGGCAGTGAGAATGGAGAAACAACAGAGCAATGCACAGCTGATTGCCGAGTTTTTGTACGAGCAGGGCTTTAAAGTTAGGTACCCCGGGTTGAGGAGTCATCCTAGTTTTGATTTACATTGGTCCATGGCAACAGGCGCAGGCGCAGTTCTTTCATTTGAGACCGGGTCAGTGGAGCTTTCAGAGAAGATTGTTGAAAGCACCACGATCTGGGGGATTAGTGTCAGTTTCGGATGCGTCAACAGTTTGATCTCGCTGCCCTGCAAGATGTCCCATGCTTCTATTGATTCAAAGACCCGCGAGGAGCGTGAGTTCCCAGAGGATTTGATTAGATTGTGCGTGGGGATTGAGAACCCTGAGGATTTAATTGAAGATCTGAGAATCGCCCTTAGCAAATCAGGAGCAAGGAAAGATATAGTCATGTCTGAGTAACTAACGTAGATAATCCCGTACAATATCCGAGAGCTTTGAAGCTCCCTGTTCTAGAGCATCCTTGAGGACGCCCAGGTCCTCATTGGCGATATCAGAGAATCTACCAGTGAGGTCCCTGGCCATTCGTTCAATATCGCCACCACCATTGCCGACCATGGCATCTTCCTCGTCCTCGTCTCTACCAAAATAGCTGGCAGAGGAAATGCTGGTAGTTCCTTCAAACTGCTGGAGCCGTGATTTAGCTTCAGCCTGTAAAGAAGGATCAAAATTATCACGGCCAAAGTATTCATCTGAGGAAATAGCCTTCTGAGTACCATACTTTGAAACAACCTCGCCCGAATACTTGGTTGCAGATGTGGGCTTAGGGGCAACTGCAGCTCTGGGGGCCGATGTTTGTCCGAACCCAAGCTTGGCAAACTTTTTGGTCGTGTCTTCAACGGGTTTGCTATAGGTGGGCTCAGCCTTGACCGAGGGGACCGTTTTAGGTCCGGGAATAGCCTTTATCTCTTCAGGATCATCACCCAATGACTTGATGCGCTCTTCTTCTTCCTTAGCTTCCCTTTCAGCCTTCTCGAAGTCAATATCCTCAACAGCAATCTTCTTAGTAGCCACCTTAGGTCTTCTAACTGTCTTTGTGCTCATGACAGTTCGTCGGGCAGTCGGCTTAGGAGCAGGCTTTGGTGACTCGGCACGGCTCACTGGGGTACCAGTCCTGCTGATACTAGGAGTACTAGAAGGAGTAGGCTTCTTCACCATGGGCTTATCCCAACTAGCAAAGAAATCATCCTTGCCATTTGACGCAGAAGAAGACTCTGAGACATTACCGCTATCCAAGCTATCAATATCGAGAACCTTTTCACCGGGAAACTTCTTTGCATCTACTGCGGCGCGTCGTTTGAGTTCGTCCAAATATTGTTTAGCAGTACGACAAGTGTACTTCTCCTTGATATCAGCGCCCTGAGCCAGGTATCGCGCCCCACCATTCTTCGTATAAAAGTCCTTAGCAGACTGGTTCCCGCCAACGCGAACATTTCGCAAATGCTCAATGGTCCAGTTGTCCATGTTGGTGGATCGCACAAAAGTGACATGGACGCCAATGTTTCGATGAATCGCGGAGCAATCCAAACAGATCAAAACTCCAAAGGTCGCCGAGGACCAGGTAGGATTCTTGGCCCCGCAGTCAAAGCAGACGCGATTTGCCGGAGTCAAGGTCCTGCATTTCTGGAAAAAAGGCTGGATGGCCTCCTTTACAAGGGCCGACTTTTCTTCCATCTTGTGTATTTTTAAATTTAAAATTGAAAGTACGTGTCGATTAAAACTATAAATCGCTTCTAGTCACTTTGCTCACGTCAAATGGTTCTGAGTTCAACAACACTTTTCGTCCTGTAGCTGGCTCACAGGATTCTCTATGCTTGTCGCCCTGGGGTCCTGGGGTGACCTTTTGGCCGGTTTGCAGTTTCTTTAGCAATGCAGTAGTTGTCTCTGCAGTCAAATCTTCGTAATAGTCGTCATTAATTTGAATCATGGGGGCATTGACGCATGCGCCCAAGCACTCCACCTCCTCAATAGTGAACATATCATCGTCTGTAGTCTCGCCAGGGCCGATACCGAGCTGTGCTGTAACTGCGTTCATGACGGCATCGCTGTTTCTAAGCATGCATGGGGTGTTGGTGCAAACCTGCACGAAGTACTTGCCCACGGGGACCTTGTTGTACATGGTGTAGAACGTGGCAACCTCGTAAACTCTCATGGGAGGCATATCTAGCAACTTGGCAACGTAGTTCATGACGCTGATGCTGGTGAATCCTAATTGACGTTGGCCCAAATCAAGGAGCGGCATCACAGCAGCCTTTCTGTATTGGTGAGGATATTTTGCAATGGTCTCCTTGGCCCGCTCCATGTTTTCCGCGGTGAACTCAAAGGGGATTGAAGGGTTGTTGTCTCTGGTGTCTCGGTGGACTGTAATCATTGAGTATTTTCGAGTGGGTTGAGCTGTGGGCAGAGCTCGAGCTTGCGGAGCTTGTCGAACCAGTCGAACCTGTCGAGCCTGCCGAGCTAAAGCTCTGGATAGTGGTTGGAACATCTTGTTTACTCCCTCGAACCAAATGAAGTCTGGTAGACAGAAGGTTGGTGATACTGGTTTAAGTCGGCTTCGAATTTTTAGACTCGTCGTGATTGGCTCTCGAGTTTTCGAGATTTACTAAGCAGTGTCAACGGTGAGATCTGATCCTGTGATTCCTGTCAATGATAGTTACACTGTGTGAACATGTTTAGCACTAACATATTATGTGCAGAAGTTTAGGTCCTGGCTTAGTAGTGTGAAATATCTAGCTAGGCCAATCCGATCCCGTCACGGGGTCAAAAATGAATGGAAACATTTGAAATTGGCCGCTGCCGGAAGCGCAACGACCCAGGATGAAAACCAACAGACAGAGGTAAAAGATAGCTCCAACTTGACCGGCTGCTCCGTATAATAATGAGCTTTCTATCGAGGTTTCATGTCTAAAGTAGTCAAATTTTTTGACAAGTCGACCGAGCAATGCCACCAGTGGCCGCTGGTTATAATGGACCCCTTCGATAAATCTTGGGTTAAGCATTATGAACCGAAGTGCCTTGACTTCTTGCTACTGTCTATTGGGAGGACAAGGTATGCGCGCAAAGTGCGACGTGGTGATATGAAGATGTCCCCGCCAATGAGTTCATTGCCACTGCATGAGATACAGATAGCCCTATTTTAACGGCAAGCTGTCTAAGAGTGAGCTGCATCCTGCCTTGCAACCGAGAGCCGGTGCGGAAGGCACCAATGGTCCATCAGCCTCACTGCTACTTTGAAGGCTGGCTCATTGGTCGGCGTGAGAACATCCTGCCCGTAACTTCATTGCTGAAAGGCACGGGCAAGATCGAGAATATGATGAGTGTGAGTGATAGTAAGAACCAATTGAAGAATGAAAGGCTCTTCAGAGGAAAAAGAAAAGGCGAAGCCGCTGGACAGGAGAAAGGAGAGCGGGGTTCTGTTCTACTTACCGGTATATTCTTTGTCCTGTTGAATTGATAAGCAACCTTCGAGTGATTTTTTTCTGGACTCTCTCCGCGGTATGCCCGAAAGAGCTAAAACTCCTCACAAGATGACGCGCGGCGGACATTCGCTTGTTACTGTACAGCAGCACGGACCGCTTTGCCTTGCCGGCAAAAACGCACCCCCATCCTCTCCCCCATCCTCTCCCCCATCTAAAGGTCCCCACTCTTTCTGGCCCCGCTGCATCCCTGTTGAGGGCTTGGCTCGCCACCGCATATGCCTGATCGACCGGACTCGCATAACAGTGTCAGTAGAGAAAATTTCCAGAATAAAGGAATAGGATGCTACCCGTTGTTGGTGGCAATAAAGTACAGGGGAACCCGCAAGAAGTGGGTAATTTCCGCGCACCTCAAGCCGGTGATCCAGGAAACCGATAACAAAGAGCGTCTTGTTGGGGCGAGAGGGTGTAGCTCGCGCTATAGAGTAGCTCTTGTAGATCTTGTCCACTTCTGGGGCCCAAGTCGCCAGTTTGCTGCTGCTGTAATCACTTTAGAGAGATTGCCATTTGACGGGGCCATTCAGCCCGTCTGCAAGTCCGTTTCCGAGCCCGCCCACTTTTTCGCTCTTTTCGTGGAAGAGGGGACGAGTCAGAGGTCCTAACAATTGGTTTGGCCGCTTCCTTGAAGCCAACAGGCTTCAGGTGGCCATGCTCTGTTTTATTGCGATAACATCAATGCCTCATTTTGAACCTCAAATTTACGCGTCGCACTGTGCCCGAATCAGGCCGAAAACAGACGCCAGCTTACATAAGTGGTCCGCAGCCTGCGTTGACAATGTAATGCGGCGCATGTGCCCGCTTGAATGCGGCTGACCAGGTGCAGCTGCCAAAGATGCGCTACTAGCCTAATGACAACGTGCGGCGAGCTGGTAAGATCTCGGATAAACGCAATTGCCGGTTAAAGTATCAATCTGCCGATCACCAAGATTTTAGTTAGCTTTGAGAAGCTATTGCGGACGCGACTTGTCGCTCTAGCTGTCACGTATTCGAGCAGCTCCGCAGAGGAGATTGAAGGGAAACGCCCCGCGTCGTCTCTCCACTCGGAAACTAGCCGACCAGTGGTAAGCAAACAATACAGGCTTTCAGTGCAGTGAGTGCGGCAACGATGCGGCTCCCTGAGGCTGCACTTTTAGTATGGCCAGATCAATGGTATCATATATTGCTGTCTAAGGCCCATCGGCTCTACAATGCCCTGTCGTGTACTATGGCCTTGGGAGGGCTAGAAAGCCATAATAGTAGTCTCAGATCTACTAGTAAGCATTTGGGAGGTATGCCGTCAGTGGTGTCGTCGGTGGAGATGGAGACCGGAATTAATAGCCTAGCTTCTTGCTGCATGCTGCCTCTGGGCTTCTTGTGATCTAGCCAAAGTCTTGCCTTAGCAGATCATAGCCTACAGCCACTCTCTACAGCAACGGTAACGTCCAGGTGGAGAACAATAGCCAAAGCATGGTCAGCTTTAGGACTGTAATAGGACAATCCTCACGAGAACGGAGGATAATTGACAGGCAGACAGATAATCATATTAAAGTCCGATGTCTCTTTATGTGATAAATGTATATATATGTGAATATGTATAAATCGCTCAGATTAGAGACCAGAAGTCAGACAGACAGATAATCATATTTGAGTCCTATGTCTCTTTATGTGATAAATGTATATGTGAATACTATAGATCGCCCAGATTAGAGACCAGAAGTAGGACCAGTTTCAGTGTTTGTGGTGGCAGCCACTTCTTGGAATGTTTTAGGTTCAATGTCGGCGATGGCGCTGGATTCCCCGGGAGTAGAGGGAACCACCTCTGCAGTACGCCCTTTGCGGGCTTGCGTTGGTGTAAAAAACCTCTTACTAGCAGCTCCTGATTGAGTTTCTC
>JAKTSO010000080.1:0-53100 GCA_030580275.1 Groenewaldozyma sp. yHMH443
CAGGTGAAGCAATTGTGGTCATTTCCAGATATTTGGCGGGCACGGGTGGAAAATCCGGGAAATTTCCAAAAATTTGGCGGCCGCAGGCGCGAAAAATCCTAAACATTTTTTTTTTTTTTTTGCGGCTACGGGCGAAGGTCTCAAAAACGTTGAGGGACACGGTTTGAGAATACCCTACCCGTGCAGCCCCGTATTCATGATCACTTAATTTGATCATTTTGATGATCAAGTTTGATGGTTCTGCACGTGACTGGGGCCGCACATATTTTGGTACATCACGTGACAGATATGTTGTGTGTGCGCACAGGCGACAATAGAGCGACGGCACCGCAGCCAAAGCATCTGTGGGTCTGTGACACGGTAATGATCTAGCATGAGCGGCGTAAGCCGGAAATTGGGCGATGACATTGGCTGAATCACGCCGCCCAGTTTGTGAGTCAGAGTTAAGACTAGGCGCCTGCTCACTTGACCATGCAGGTAATAGTGGCAGAAAATCAATTGACTGCCCAAATTAGATCGCGATCGCCGTTCACGTTATCTCCTCTCTCCCGTGTCGCGGCCGCCCGCAGACAAAGCAGCAGATATCGCAGGACAGACCCCGGCCGGCAATCTGGGCCTAACTCCCATTTTATTATATCAGAAAGGAGGTTCCGGTCCTCTACTTTATCACTTATCATTTCAAGTTACTTAGCGAACTGTTCCCTAGAGGTCAAGTAATCGGCCTTGGGACTTAGCAGACATACTAGTATAGTGGCGAGCTGTGCGTGTGGCGTGCATACCACCTAAGATCTGCCGCGATAAGAGGTTCGGACCTTGGAGCTTGTTTGATAACTTAGTACTTGAGTTCTATCTTTATCTTTTTTTTTTTCCGTTTTTCCCCCTCCTTCTCAGAACTGATTCTTCAATTTGCTGGTACTGTCCCTGGAGGAACTGAGATATAATCCGCAATGTTTTCATTCCTATTCAAAGCCTTGGGGTAAGTCTGTTCAATGACGATTTCCGCTGCTCAAGCGGGAAATATGGATAAATTGGCCACTAACAATTATTCACTTTAGCTCTTTGGTTTCATTTGTCTTTCCAGTCTTGGCCTCATACAAGGCTCTGGAGCACGATGACATAACTCTCATCAGGCCTTGGCTTATCTACTGGGTGGTCATTGGGCTGCAACTTGCCGTGGAGTCGTGCCTGGGGGTCCTGTTAACGTCGTTGCCACTCTTCTACTTCCTCAGACTGGGGTACCTACTGTGGCTTGTCCTTCCGCAGACTCAAGGAGCTAGTCAGATCTACATTGGATACGTTCGGCCCTATCTCTACAAGCACGAGACGCAAATCGACAGCTTTCTGTCCAACTGCTACAACGGGGCAAAGGCCATGGGCTTTCAGTATGCCGACTCGCTGCTGAAGTATATTGGTGTTGACCTGAATAGGTGGGTCAGGGTTGACCAGTACGTGTCCGGGCAGTCAAGTAATGGGACTACAACTACGGAAACTCTTGTGTCGTCCTTTGCTTCGAATGGAGCAGGTGCTCCAGGTGCTTCAGGTGCTTCAACCTCTTCTGCTGCTTACACATATTCCCAGATGCTTTACTCTCGCTGGAGACAGCAGCAACAGCCACCCGCTCAACCGGCAGCATCATTAACACCCTCCTCCCAGGCAGCAACAGGGATCTCCTTTGGGTCAATTTTGTCTGCCGGTGGTGGCTTGATCTCCGCTCTTAGCATGGCTACCAGAGATGTGAATCCTGCAAGCCTACGAACAAAGTCCGAGAGGCTGGGGTACATACAGGAGCGCAAGGCATACCTGAATGACCTGATCTCGAAGCTTGACGGACAGGTGGCCGCGATAGAAAAGGAAGCGGACACAACTCCTGCAAAGCCGTCATCGTCGCCCTACTCAGGAGCTGCTGCTGCTGCCGAGTCGGACGAGTTTGATATGGTGCGGAGAGAAGAAGCTGATAAGAGGGATCCCACAGGAAGCGGAAACAACTCTCCGAGAACATCCGCTGAGAATACCCCTTTGAAGAAAAAGTCCTCGAAGGGGTGGCTAGGGGGCTGGAAGTCTTAATGAGGCTTTTCTTTCTGACGTTACTTCAGTCTTTCCTATTTATCAGCAGCGTTTTTTCACAGTTCGGTCTCTTTTCGGAATGGCCGCCTTTGCTCAAATCTCTTTTACTGTTTACCTTTCTCGTTTGAAGCAAAAAAAACGAGTCATTAAATTAAACAAATATATATATTTATCAACCGTCTTATTCACACATCCCACAAATTTTCATAACATCTTACTTGAGTCGCCATAGGTACCTCTTTCTCTTCGGATCAAGCTCTTTCAAACAATGCTTATCTTTGAAAGTCTTGATAAACCTGGGATCCCAAAGCTCTGAGGCAATACCCAGGTCCTTGCAGCACCTCATCAAAGCATTGCTCTTGCAACCTTCAGTAGCAGTGGGTATACCCTTCTCGTCAAAGTAATCCTGCTCTCCACGAGCAACAGCTACTAGCCTGCCCTCACAAATGAGCGCATACTCTCTAGTAACAGTCTTGCCAGTGATCAAAGTATCCGACCGAGGGGCCATGCCCCACCCGCCTGGACCGAACGCCTTGTTGAGAATGCGCCGGTACTTGATCTCCGGCAAAAAGAGCATTCCGTCGGGCTTGATCTCTATATCTGTAACTTTGAGGTCCGCGCTCAGCACGTCAATGGCCTCTCTGCTAAACTTGGCTGAGCCTAACCCAGCAAAACTAGTTGACCAGTCTTCTTCCGAGCCATTTGATGAGTATGACTTCCAAGCTGAATCTTTCCTGTAAAACTCATCTATCGACAGTGGTGCTGATCCGCTAGCTTTCGCTACTTGTGGTTCCTCATCAAAAGCATCGACAGTGGCGGTAGCTATGGGCTCAACTGGCTCGACCGATTCCTGCGCACTACTCGTGGCAGGCTTAACTGTAGTACTTCTATTGTTGTAAGTGCTCGAAGTCGACCTCGAGCCATAAGTGGAGCCTGCGGCTCTAGGTGCATACGAGCTCTTCGCACTTGCTGCAGAACTATTCGCGCTGGAAGTGGGTTTTGACGCAGATATCGTGCGAGCAGTTCTTGCCGTCTGATACATCCTAGTGAGAGGCCGGCCTGTTATGGCCCTCAGCTGGAAAGCTTTCATCATTTCGAGCCTTTCAGAGCGCTGACCGTACTGTAGGTTAGCTGTAAAATGGCTGAATGCTCAAAGTCAATCTCGGCACTGGCGACCTTTCAAAAGGATCATCTAGTCTAGCTAAGAGTCTGATGTGTAACTTTGCCGCGATCAAGACTCACGCTGATTACTGTGCTCCGAGGGATGACTATCTCACTGAACTGCTCAGCTCTGAGTTAGAGTTCTCACGTGTGTACTTGAAGTGAAAAAGACGCGTGTTGATCAGATTGCGCGGGGAGAGTGAGATTACACAACCGGTTGGAAAAAATCAGCGCTGAATCGAACTCGCGGCGGCGAGGATTCCTGACTCCTTGAATCCTGAAAGTTCACGTTTTACAAACGCGACTCGACAAGACAGCGTAGCTCAACTGGGAGTTTGCAAAGGCTTAGAATCCCAAGGCGCTATATTATCATACAAATCTCTGCTATCTTTCATTTGATCTGTAGCAGCGTTGTCAAAAAAAGCCGAGGCTGCTAAGTTTGGACCTGAGATCTCGTGCTCGTAATACGTGTCATTATTACCTTTTTGCACTAGTCGCGTCGACGTGAATTTTCAGGCCTTCTAAAACTTGTACTATGAGCGCTGAGGTGCGCAATCGCAAGCCTTGGGCAAAGTCTGAGAAAGGCAAGGAAGTTCCCAAGAGCGCAGCTCCGACTACTAAGCGTGCAACTGGGACCAACAATGCGACTAAAACTAGAGTCAATTCGGGTAAAGGAGCATACAAACTAGCCAACACCATAATCACTGCCCTAGCTTTTGCTACAAGGTTTTATATGCTGAATGTCCCCAAGGAGGTAGTGTTCGACGAGGTTCATTTTGGCAAATTTGCCAGCTACGTATGTTATCATTGGGAGGGGCAATTGTGACGAAGTGGACAACTAACGATTTAGTACCTTGAGCGCACTTACTTCTTTGATCTCCACCCACCATGGGCCAAGCTCATGTATGCTCTGGTGGGGTACCTCGTTGGGTATGATGGAAGATTCAAGTTCGACAACATTGGCGACTCCTATATTACCAACAATGTACCTTACTTGGCTTATAGGGGCCTTTCCGCCACGCTAGGCTCGTTGACGGTGCCAATAATTTTCAAGACTCTCGAGGCAAGCGGGTATAGTGTTCAGGCTTGCATTTTGGGAGCTAGCATTGTGCTCTTTGATAATGCTCATGTCGCAGAGACCAGGCTCATCCTGTTGGACTCTTTTCTCATTATTACGGCCGCTGCCTCGTTCTACTGCTACGTTCGTTTCTCCAAGGAAAGGCACACACCGTTTTCTTATAACTGGTGGAAGTGGCTTTTCTTGACGGGAGCTTCACTGGCCCATGTTATGAGCACCAAGTATGTTGGAGCTTTTGCCTTTGCTACTGTCGGCGTTGCTGTTATCATTGATCTTTGGAACATCTTGGACGTGAGGGTTGGGCTCACCATGAGACAATTCGTTCGACAATTCATTGCAAGACTTTACATGCTGGCTGTTGTTCCATTTGTGATCTTTTTGTTCTGGTTTTATGTTCACTTTGCAGTTTTGTCCAAGTCTGGATCTGGTGATGGGTTTATGTCTCCAGCGTTTCAGGAAACTCTAGGTGAGAACCCGCTCCTGCGAGAGGCCAAGCAGGTGAACTACCATGACGTTATCACTATCAAACACAAACAAATCGAGGCTCTGTTACATTCACACACTGACAGGTACCCTATGCGATATGAAGACGGGCGAATCTCCTCACAGGGCCAACAAGTCACCGCTTACACACACCCTGATGTCAACAACCACTGGGAGATTTTGCCTGAGAGGGGAGAAAAGCCCCAGGGTGTTGCAGTAAGAGGCAGGGACATTATCAGGCTGAGACACGTCGAGACAAACACTCTGCTCATGACTCATGACGTTGCGTCACCATACTACGCTACCAACGAGGAGTTCACCACAGTATCTTTCGAGGACGCAATTGACGAAAAGTATAACAATACTCTCTTTGAGCTGAGGCTTGAGAGCAACCCCTCTAGCGTTGTGAAAACAAAAGCCGGCTATTTCAAGCTGGTGCACGTTCCTACCAAGGTGGCCATGTGGACTCACGACGATAAAGTACTTCCTGACTGGGGATTCCATCAGCTTGAGGTTAATGGAAACAAGAACATTCAAGAGAGCAGCAACATTTGGTACATTGACGAGATTATCGGTTTGACTGATCCAGAGAGGCTGAAGTACGAGACAAAGGAGCCCAAAAAGCTACCCTTCTGGACAAAGTACTCCGAGCTTCAGGGCCAGATGTTCTCACAAAACAACGCATTGACGGCGCACCACCCTTATGCGTCGGAGCCCATTACATGGCCATGGCTCTTCAGAGGAGTTTCCTTCTGGACAAAAACTGACACAAAATCACAGATTTACTTTATCGGCAACTTTATTGGGTGGTGGTTTGAATGCGCCATGATCTCTGTATTTTTGGGTCTGGTACTTGCTGATCAATTGACGCGGCGAAGAGGAATCGAAGCGGTGAGTAGCTCCACCAGGTCAAAGCTCTACAACTCAGCGGGCTGGTTTTTTATTGCCTGGGGGTGCCACTACTTCCCCTTTTTCCTGATGGCTCGTCAGAAGTTCCTTCATCACTACCTACCTGCTCACATCTGCGCGGCTCTGCTAGCAGGTTCCGTTGCTGATATCGTTGCAGGTGAGTTTGAGGATGATGCCATGGAGCAGAAGGAAGCTGGAAAGAGTCCCAAGCGCGTTTACCTCACGATCTTCTTGGCCATCTTCTTGGCTTTGCTGGTGGCATGCTTTGTGTTCGTCGCCCCTCTCACGTACGGAAACCAGGGGTTGGATCCTAGCCAAGTCCAGCAAAGACAAATTCTGGGCATTGAGCTTCATTTTGCAAAGTAAAAAATAACATATACATTACATACAAGCAAACGAAAAGAGAGATAATTCTAAACTTACGGCTTCCTGTATATAATTTCACCGTTCATGAGAGCAAACCATGCGTCTGGAGTCTCAGACCACTTCTTCCAGCTTGCAGAGATCTCGTTGATATCTTCTTGAGTAGCAACTTTACTCTCGAGGACTGTCTTACAAAAGTCTGACTGTACCATCCGATCTGCCCATAGACCGCCCCACCACTTCACCTCCTGTGACGTGCAGTAGACCCAATTGCTGGTGGTGTAAGTAATATTCGCAGCATCAAACCCGGCTTCTTTAGCAAGCTTGATAAGTGCTCCACCAGCGTTGGGATCACCTCCGTTGATTATAGCATTTTTGTTGTAAATTCGCTTCCATTTCCAAAACCAGGATTCTTCACCATACCCTAGAGGGATCTCTACGGGACACGCTGCAAATGACTCATATATAGTCTCACGGCATGCCACAATACCACCAGGCTTGGCAACTCTGGCCATCTCCTTGATAGCCTCTGCTCTGTCTCCAATATGCTGGATAACCTGATGTACATAAACTAGGTCGAATGTATTGTCGTCAAAGGGGAGTTTGTGGATGTCCCCTGTACGATACTCGATGTTAGTTGCACCTGCAGCTTCCGCGTCCTTCCTGGCTCCCTCCAAGACACCCTCTGCAGAGTCAATTGCAACTATCTTACCCAATGGGTTATAGTTCTGGGCCAAGTCAAGAGTTATAGTCCCCGGGCCACACCCGATATCAAGAATATGCAGGGGTTTCGACTTGTCAAGATGCGGCTTCATAAATGCCATTGAGTTCTCGACCGTACGCCATTTGTGGGACCTCAGCACGGACTCATGATGGCCGTGGATGTAGGTAACTTTATCTGACATTTCGAGATTTTGAATCTGCAATGTTCATATCTGCGGGAATTTTCATGGCGATAAGGCGGATATTTATAGATCGCGCGTTCGGATTAATTTCGGAGATTGGGACTCTGGGGTAAAGAGGCCGATTACGGCATTCTCGCCGAGATCGCTCAAAAATGTCAACAATGCACCCAACTGATATTACTGATAAGCATCACGACGCGGACATTTCTCCGAAAGTCTAGACGCGGCTCCAATTCTGAGTTGCAAAAATGATTCATTGCTCATGAGCTACGTGCGGAATACAACGTTCTATATCTGTCTTGAGCCTTGCGCTCTGCTTCCACAACGAAGTCCGTCTCTTCCTGTAGTGTGGCCAGCCTCGACCCCAATGCAGTATCCTCCATGTCTCTCAGCTTGGCAAACACTTCCTTTTCGCGCCTAGCCTCTTCTAACGTTGCGTAGGCAGTTTTGAGCTTGCTGGAGAGGAGTTCACTTCTTTTCATGTAACCACCAAAAAGCGTAGTGAGTTTCTGCTCTGTGGTGTTTGACTGCGCCGCAAGGTCGGTCACTAAGTTCAGCACCTTGTCTTCAACCTTCTGGATGTTTCTCGGTTTCTTTTCTAATCCTGGAAGAATGACAGATGGAGTTGCTTGAGCTGCAAACGCCTTCTGGAATGCTTCAAGTTCTGCGATATTGATTTCAAGCCGAAACTCGGCAAGTGCACTAGCACGCGAAGAGTCGTCCAGATCTTGCAGTATCTCACCAGTTGTAGCTTGCTTTGACTTGGTGAGGGGGTATTTAGTGTTGTCGGATATAAGAAGTTTCCAGAACTCTTCTTCAATGAGGCCAGATGCTGATGTTGGGTCGTTGGCTGACGTTGAGGGCTTCAACGCTGCGGGCCGCGGTAGACCTTGCTTAATGACCTGAGACCTTCTTTCCAGGGCTCTCTGTCGCTCCAGCTCGTCCAAAGCCTTACGACGTCGCTCCAGTTCGCCAGCATCCTCCTCTACAGTAGCTTCGCCTGCTTCAATGCTAACTTCTTCCTCTTCATCTTCCTCTTCCGGTAGAACAAGCTCGAAATCGTTCTTGGGCTTGGGAAGTAATTTGAAAGCATCTCTGAGACTTAGCGTACCAGCCTTGGGTTCTTCCTGATTTAAATGTAAGCTGTCCCTTTTCGCTAGCGGCGCTTGTAATTTATCTGCCTCCACTCCGCTTTCGGGCAGGATTTTGCCCCTAGAGAAGGAACTCTCATATAGTTTTGCGTTTTCTTCCCCTAACAGCGAAGAAGATGCATCCGTGAGCTCAATTAAATCCCTTGTCGCCTGCTGTACACCATCCTCTTGCGGAAACGTCTGAGCTTGCCTCGAGGCTGTTGGTATAGAGAGCCCCTCATAGTCTTCGCCAAAATCCTCCACTCCGTCCATGACATTTCTTGCTAGCTCAGCATCCCTGGCTTCCTTGGCTTGTTTGCTCAACGTGTCTAGGTCTGCTTCGCTCACTCGAGGCGCTGGCAACACCAGTTTCCTCCTCTTGGCCAGCTGGTCAGCTTGGCTCACCTTGTCCATTGCATCTGCACGCGCAAGCGTGGCGGCATCCTGAGCGGCACTAGATGAGCTTTTGGACTTGTCATTATCCCTGTTGCGCTTTTTATCACTTGGGTGAGGAGCAGAGTTCTGAGCGAACTTGAGACGATCAAAGTTCCTCCCCTCGATATCGTTGGCTGTTTTCTCCTCTGTTGTGTCATAGAACCCTAGCGCTGGCGCATGCTGAAACGGGATATCCGCGTTATAATCCATGCCACCATCCTTGTCTTTCTTCCGCAGCTTTAGGTTGACCCCGGATAATTTGAGATCACGGCGACGCTGAAGCATGGCTATCCTGTTACTCTCTCGTAGCAGCCGTTCGCGGGCTTTCCGCTTGGCTTTCTTACCTTGTGTATTTACCAGTCTAGCTCTGGCCTCTGAAAGCATCTCCAACTCGTCTTCATCCATGTCCACCGGATCAGGCCTCGCTGGCCTGGATTCAAGCGCAGAGTCCATACCTCCGGCCTTGATCTTTCTCAGAGCACTCGTGCCGCTGGACTCTCCAGCCTCACCTGTACCTGTCAACTTGAGTGCATCATTTCCCTCGCCGCCCTGCCTCCTGCTGTCGGCATCATCCAACAACTGTTGATATCTCTCTATGCATTGATTTGCGGTCCTGCCAACTATTGGAGCAATAGTCCGCCACTGTGTGGGCATAAGTTTCGCCAAATGCAACAGCTTTTCATCCTCCTCGCGAGACCATTCCACTTTCTTGATTGATGGGTCCAGCCATTCAAACCACCTCGCTTTCGCTTGCTTGGCTGTTTTCCGCGCCAGCAGCGAACTTACCCGTGCCCATTGGGTTAATCCATATTTCGATATCGCTGCTCGTAGAATCTCATCCTCAACGTTAGTCCACACTCCACCTTTTAAGAATGTTTGACTCATGTTAGTCCCGACTAGAGGGAAGCGTGCCCCTTTTCCGCTGCAAGTTCTGCTGTTTTAGTGGGCAAAGGACTTTACACGGTTTTTCTTATTCGTACGAGCTCCACTGACCTACAGCCTCAGATTAAAACAATTTCGCCGATGATTGAATCTCAGCTGAGACTAGTCAGCCGTCTGAGTGAGTGAGACCGGGCTCAAGCCAGGTTTTAAATTTGTGTGCGCCGTAAAGTGGACGCAAGCTGAAATTTACTACGTTGATGCTAAATCGGGGACTTCAGCCTTAGCAAAAAGTCCCGTTCCTCGAGACCCGATCACAAACTCCGTGACTTCGCTTGACTCCGCTCTCCACTTTTTGGCTTACGCTGTTTTCATCAAGGATCCGAAAGGTCTCCACGCAAGACAGCAGGGATACTGTCAGGGCTTCGCACTGTTTCACAGCGAGAAGTGAATTCTAGACTTACAAAAGGCGGGAAGACAATTTCAGGTGCAATAACAACACTTGCACATCTTGCCAACGGCTCTCCATTGTTGCTCTTCAACGCATCGCGAGAAACCTTGAGCCGAGCCAGGTTCGAATGCATGGGACGAATTGCTGAAATTCATATTCCCGATGGTTCTCGCGAACAGGCTACGGCCAAAGCATCAGCGGTTGGTGACGCAATGCTACCCAGCCGGCCGGGAGGTGGACAAACGCGCCAACGCCTCTGAGCTGTCATACTTGCTTTATTACGCCTCGACACGAAGGATCAAGTTGTCGAAGCTCGGTCGTTTCCTGGAAGAGAAAACTAAGAGCGACGTGTCCAAAAATCGTCCCGGTAATGTTCAAGTGTCGCTGGAAATATGCGAAAATCTCGTGGAAAGGTGTCATGAAGATTTGAACTTACTTGCAGAGAATATCGTGTCAATCTTGTCCAATGTTCTCGCGTCAAATGACCTTGGGATGTGCCAAAGCTCTTGCAAGCTTTTCTCCACCTTTTGCCGGTACCATGACAATAACCTGCTGAGTGGAGATCCCAGCTATGTGAGAAAACTGAACAGTTTAATCAGACAGTATTTTGATCTTGGCTTAGCCAGCCATTCTGGTCTAGAGACAAAACAATGGAACCTGGTAGGTATCAGTGCGGCCAAAAGTCTAACTTCTTCACCGGCTTTGGCAAACCCCTCCATCCAAGTCAACATTGATAGGATTGTCAAGCTACTATTACCTGGTCTTTCTCAAGACCAAGATGGTGCATGTATAATAGATCTCAAGCAACGGATTGCTCTTGCCAAGAAGAATGCAAAGAGTAAAAATGAGGAGGCTGCACTGCTTGATAAACAGCCCCAAGCTGAAAACTCCACAGAGTCTTCAATTTCTTCCACGTCGTCGTCGTCCAGTGACAAGATCATGGTCCAGAGTGCGGTTGCTCTCAAGCAATTGTTCGACACGACGACAGTGCAGCAAGTTAGAGTGAGCACCTACACTCTTGTCAACTACATTTTATCCGCACAAGCACCGCCCCTATGGTCTAGTGTCCTAGTGGAGACGGTAGCGCTGTGGACTCCAGTGCAGCTTCGCTTCACAATTGTGATGACACTAGTGGAAAGACTTATTGCATTCAAGATCAATGATCTGCTACTACAGCTGGTAGTATCCCGGCTTATATGCTCCTTGCTAAGCAGCTCGGTCAACACCATTGGACTCTCGGTTATAGACATTTCGCGGGCACTAATAACCCATCAACACACCCTGGTCAGATCTGGGCTTCAGACTGGCCCTGAAAACAAGGATTTGGGCGCTCTCATCTCAGCCATCCGCGATTGCATTGCTGCTCTGACCACCCATAGCTACTATGCGGATCAAGTGAGCGATATAGTGGCCGATATTCTTGCCCGCAACCACGCGTCGACGCATGTTAGCAACCACTACTCTGTTAATGGGGGCGCTAGTGGCAATGATACTACCCGTGGATCAGAGGCATTTGATACAAGGAGTGCATCGTATCCTCCGCCTTCAGAGACCAATGGTACCGTTGCCATGAGGAACAGCGAGCAAGTGGCTAATACTGTTACGCCAGCGCCTAAAGCGGGAGATGCTGTTACTATTTGCAATCTGCTGGATGTTAGAGACGTGCTCAACTTTGCATTCGGGGGGCTGAACCGACCGGAGATCAATAAGGTACCGCTATCAGTCTGGTATGGAAATGGAGTCTTGATGTCGTCGGAGAACGGCGAAGTTCGGAAATCTTTTGCATCTGCATTTAATGTGTACCTGGATTCTTGCGTCTTGCCGTTTTCTAAGGCCAGGACCGAAGACTCCACCGGGGAGAACGTGAGCTACGGATCTGGTGATGAGAAGACGCTCAAAAGTATCATCCAATCTTCTCTGTTTTACAGCCTTGATCCTGACTGCGATTCAGCGGGATTTGCTCTTATACAAGACATTGTTGAGCAGATTGTTAGGGCATATGGCCATTTTGGCGTCACGTGCCTGCTACCCTCACTATTCATGGTGCAGCAATCCGGCTTTGAGATGGACAGGGCCAAGGAGCCACAATCCGCTCCGATTATATGCTTGGTACTAGCATTCTTTTTCATGATAAGCGATGTTGCATCTTCACAGTCTTTAGCTACTGAAACTAAGGGACGAATCGAAGTGTGGACAGCAGTCAACTCTTGGCCCCCTTACTTGAGGCTCCCTGGCATGAAAGTGGAAGGTCTCACTGATGGCCATCATCACAACTCACAGCACCGTTTTGAGGTTATCGATGAGATTACGGTCGAGACCTTCAGCCAATGTGTCGATGATGATTACCTGCGGGAGGCTGCCGAGCGAAGCAATAACTTCCGTGAGTCATCTGGCAATGCCGGCGACTACCGCAATGGATCAGCGGCCAGCTCAGCAATACCCGGAGACGATGTGACAGATAATGGAAACAGCACGAATGGCCGAGCGGGAAGGGGAGTCGATAGCGGAGCCACTGCCACCGCGTTAGGAAATGGTTGCGGCGGAGAAGACGGTGAGCTCAAAATCCCCAAGGCAAGGTCATTGAAGCAGCTCCGTCAGACGGCCATCATGTCATCTGCAGCTGGTGAGGCCTCCGATGCTAGCTTATACAGATTCGCCATGGCTCAGAATGGACTCGGTGGGGGAACGCGCAGCTTGAGAGAGAGCGCGAGCATACGAGCAGCTCTGCCTGGAAACGGCGAGTTTCTAGAACCGCCCTACGGAGGTTCCCTCAGCAGGGAAGTCTCGCCGAGTATAGGCGACCTCAAGAGAGCGGTGTCATCAGCGACTGCGGGTACCGGCGGGCTAAGGTCGGCATGGTCGAGGCACGCGGATGAGGCAAATAGCATTCACAGCCTGGATAGAGCCCGAGGTAGTCGGCGGCCGAAGGAGTCGAGAGAGGTTATATCTTTCTTGGAAGCACTCAAAGTGAAGAGAGATCCGGTGAAAGGAAAGATCTCTACGGAAAGCTAAGACGAAAAAGAAAACTGAAATGACAGCTTGAGAAGTAGAAGATCAAAAAAAAAAAAAAAAAAAAATAATCTGTATATCTATACTCATGATTTAACGGCATTAGAGCACTCCTATGTACATTGATTTGCTCAAGCAAATTGAAGAATTCTAGCATTTTGCAGCTTCATTCTTCTCGGGAGACGACCAATACTTCTCGCCAAAGTGAATAATCTCAAAGCAGACTTCAACAGTAATCAGAGCAATAATCATCCACTCAAGTCGTATGCTCTGCTCTTCGCTAGTGTGGCTTTGTAAGATGGCAACCAGTTCACTTGCGTAGTCAAGCTTTTTGTTCAAGATGGCAATACGCGGACCCACGTCAAGCTTCCGTGATATTAGCGTGTATAGTCTTTCCAAAGCAGGTTCAGACCAGTACAAATCTGGAGTCTCAATCAGCTCAGAGTACAAATTGAGGTTACCTCTAATTTGCAGCAGCTTTCCCGTTATCTTTAGGGCTTCCTTGCCCTTAATCCCCAACTGGGCGCCACTGGCAAGTCGGTTTGAAAGCTCTTTGATGCCTTGTATGAACTTGTCGGAGGAGTACTCCAGCGTGGCCAGTTTAGTGTTCCGAGCTAGCCCTGACGAGAAGGCAGCCATATCCAGTAGCTTTGCGGCTCTACTGCTTCCACGAATATAAATTACATCACCGACCATTGTACTCTGAGTCCTATGAGCCTGAGCCGCATTTTCATTGAGTATCACGGCATCCGACGAAGAGCCTGTATCATGGAACGCTACTTCTTCCTCCACCTCTTCAATCTCGAGCAGATCATCCTCTGAGGTGGTTTCCTCCACAAAGTCCATGTCCTCTGTCTCCACAGACTTGTAGCTTCCTACCTGAGCAGAATTCAGAAGTGGAATGATTGTGTCAAGTAGATACTGCTCGCCCATCCCCCATGCTACCACGGACCCATTAACAAGAATCAAAACGTCTGCATATATGTCCTCTGTGTTCAAAGACAGGGGATACCTCAGGTGAACCATTTCGCCAGGAACAAACACTCGCGCTGACCTAAAGCCCTCAGCATAGAGCGCATCCATTACAAGACCAAGGTCATACCGCTCGCATGTAGAGACTGTTGTGCAAGTGCTGAGCCTAGATTCGAGGTCGGTCCTTAAGCTATTATCCAACTGCAAGGTTGCGGAGGACTTGTCTTTTTTACATTCAGAGCCAGGCCCACGGCCATTACCAGGGCCCTTTTCCCGAAGCGCGGCTACCGCTGCCGGGACAGGTACATGTCGTAGTCCAGAGGGCTTCTGAACACGTTTTGACCGAGTAATTGCAGAAATTGCGCCATCAGGCTGAGACGTAGGAGAGTTGATTTTCTCAGACTTTTTTCCTGACTTCTCTGTACTGAAAAGAGTCCTACCACAGGTTCCCAAGCAGGGCAACGTCCTCCCTGAGCTTGGAAACTGACGGAATGCTACCAGAGCCTGCAATCTTGAGGCCGGTATCCTAAGAATCATTTTTGGCCCGTCTTGTGTTTTTGCAATAGTGCGACCCACCGGTGGGCCACTGCCGACGAAATGAAATGGGCTCTGAATAGCTGTCAGCTGACCGATGGGCGTTAAGATCGATCTTCTTTGATCAAGATCTTCGGACAGCCGGGGCTCCTGGAAAGACCAGATTTCAGCATGAACGGCATGCCTCATTTGGTTTACTTAAACGTCACAAACTCACAACGCGCCCTCGTCTGGATTTTGAGATAAATATAATCAAGAGTACATGCCGGCACATTACCCTATTACAACTCTACCTATAGTCTACTTAGCTGGGAGAAATGGACAAAGCAATGTATTCTTGACCCTTGGCAAGGCATATCCAAACAAAAAAAAGTTGGAGTATCTGGATGAGCTGGAGGAACTCAAGGTTCCTGGAGTCACAGCAATCTCAATTGGTCTCCCAGTGCTCGTACTGCTCCTGTGGTTCACCTGCAATTCTGAGGGATGTCTGGCCTCGTGGACTTCGCTCGAACCCTACAAAAGACAATGAGCTACAACTCGCAGACACGCACGGTCAGATCCCACCTTATTGTTGCGACGAGTTGTCACGATAGTGCTGCGAAAAAGCTGCTTGCTGCTGCGAATGTGACTGTTGTGGTGATGACCCATACATCATGTTGCCGTCCTGCGGCATATAAGAGAAGTTGTGGTGAGGCGACGTTCCAAAAGAAGGGCTTCCCTGAGCAACAGTTTGGCTCAGTCTTCTGGCCTGGGGTGACATTTGACCCTGGCCACCAGCTAGCATTGAACCATTAGTCGGGGAGTTGCCGAAAATGTCGCTGAACTTGGAACTTTGCCCTGGCGAAGATGAGATCTGCATCGCACCCACACCATTCTCAAGTCCCGTGTGAGAAAGGCCGCTGGAACTCACTCTTCGTGGGATATCACTTGGTTGGGAGGTGGTAGTGCTAGAGCCAGAACTAGGAGCAGGTTTCTTGTTTGCAGTTTTCCAAGCTTCGTACTCTTCTGACTGCTTCAAACTTGTTGCTGAGAACCCGTCAGAGCCATCTGTAGCCCATTCAGGCTTTTTTGCTGGTTTCTGACCTTGATGTTGTTGCTGCAACGGCTGTTGAGGCTGCTTCCAGTCGCCGGTACGCGGTTTCCCGGCGTGAGGCCGTCTGTTCTCGTTGTACCTTCCTTGGTGCTGCTGAAACTTACGCCTGTCGTGGAAAGCTGAGTTGTCACCGGTACCAAAGCTTCGTCTACCATTGCCGTGGTGTTCTCTTCCATGGTGCTTTGGCCCAACACTGATCCAGCCATCCGCATCATCCTCGTCCACTGCAGTATCCATTGGAGCTGAGACCGCAGTAGAAGGAATTGCAAACCCATTATTGCCCGACGTGGCCGATCCTGTCGACGATCCGTTGGAGTTTTGTAGTTGGTTCACTGTAGCATTGACCGCATAAGCATATTTCGGCGGAAGATTGTTTCCCTCTCCCTTCTTATTGGAAACAGTTTTCCGCTGGAGGAAATACCTGCAAAGTGTTAGTGCTCAGCTAACGCGACTAGACATAAAATAAAGCAAAAGTTATCTGGACAGCCTACCTTGAAGTCAATTCATCCAGGTTAGAGTCATCGCTGTCGTCTTCTCCATTCCCGCTAGAGCTGGATCTGCTTTGAGGTATCTCTTCCTCAGTACTAGAAAATCCTGGAGTTAGCTTCTTGATTACCAGTCACCACAACGGCCCAGTCGCAGCTGCGAACAAACCACCAGCAGCAGGCATTTCAACTAGACTAGTTTTTTTGAGCCTCAAAATGGACCTCAAAGCTCATTCACTTACGGCTTCACTAGCTCGTCGTACAACAAAGTGGGCGCCTTGACCAACTTAGACTGCGACAGCTTCAACAGAGCATCAACGCTGTACTGCGGCATCTCTCCTAGTATCGGTAGATCACGTAGCAACAAACACCTGGCCAAGGTTGGTCGACAAAGCGTTTATTAGACGGCGGAAGTAACGTGCGGATATGATGGTTGACAGTGAGTTGAATGTGATGTCAAGTTGTGGTTTTGAATTAGCGACGCTGCAAAGTCTTGAGCCCCACTAGTGCGTGATGTTAGATGAAGTCACCTGCTTTGATGGAAGCACTGTGGGTGGAGCGCAGAAAAATGCTGTGATCTGGCCTCATTTACGTAACTAAAATCAGTTTGGCGTGATTTAAGGCGCGCTGGCCAGCGCTGCGCGTGCCGGCACTGATAACACATCACGTGCCTGAAAGTACGTAATATTTTTTTTGCTACTAATGTCACGGAGACCCAAAATTTTTTAGATAATTTTATAAGACGACCAGAGCCACGCTAGACTAGAAGTTAAAGCTGCTTCGGGAAGTGTATATTAAATAAAATGGCATTGAAAAGCTTGAGCAAGATACAGAAGAAGCTGGCCGGAAAGGAGAAGCATCTTCATCCCAATGGGCACAAGTACAAACAAGTTGCCCGGGCCAGCTTGCGTGCAGACAAGCTGTCTAAGGCCAAAACTGTTAGGAAAGCTCTAAACGAACCACGATGTAAGTTTACTGATTCTTACTCTTTTCAGAGAATAGCTAGAAGCTTGAAGCGACTGAACTAACCTGTGAAACAGTGGAGAGACCTTTGTACTTCAAGCAGGTGGCGCAACAAGTCAATAAGCCAGAGTTCTCAGAGGATGAGATCCGAGAGTTCATTGCTGGCTTCATAGGAGCAGATGAGGACAAATTGAAAGAGCTGGAGGCCGAAAGAAGACCAGGAAGGCCCCCAAGTAGCCAACAGCAGGCACTGAAGATAAGGGTGAATCAACTCCGCACAGAATATAGAAGTGGATTTAGTAAGTTCTTTGCCAATCCTCCTCTTTGTGTTGGGTTGACTTGACCTTTTTTGCTAACAGAGTAACAAGATGTCCCTGATATGACGGACCCGAAGACTGTGCAGGCACTACTGGACTGGACTGAAGATATTGGTGGCCTCAACACACTCAAGATCATCCGAGTAAGGGAGGAACAGGGAGAAAACTGAGCATGACCAAATAATAATAATGTTTATGCTACGACTGACGACAGTGCAATAAAAGGAGATTTGTGTTTAAATAGGAGCGAGAAGCTGAAGCAACGCGGCGAGAAATGCTTAGGTTGAAACTGTGGTGAAGGGACTTTCAGACATAACAGCCACCGCTGTCAGAAGAGCCATGCTTCCCCCAGAGTACATGAGAAGCTTCCAGAAGTAGCCTCTCAAAGCCTTGCGGCGTGAGTAGCCTCTTTCAAAAACCAAGATTCCGCCTGAACCGGACCCACCGATACAATTCCACCCGGACTTGTTCAGTTTCTTGATAGTGCCCACATACTTTTCTGGGTCATCCATGGATGAAAGCGCAGATAGAACATCCTGTGGTGGGTGAGAGTCCTTGAAGGGCAGATTCTTCATCTTTAGGACTTTCTGTGACGATGTCAGCAGCAGATATTCCTTGGCGATGTCTGCTCCCTCCTGTTCAGATTTGACGGGGGTGAAGAAATTCTTGCCCTGAATCGTCCTTGGATCCTGGCTCCTGACCTCATTCAAGTATTCCTTAGTGTTATTCAACCTGAATAGTTCAGCCTCATGTTCCTTTGACTTTCCGTGAGATTTTCGGAGGGCTTCAGAAAGGTTCTTGATGTCTTGGATATCAAGACCTTTGGCCCCAGAAGTTTCAGACTTCGGGTAGCTGCCTCTAATTTGTTGTATAGATATGCTGTCGAGATCTGCGTCACTGTAAGCTGATGCTGAAGAAACCTTGGGCTTAGATGTTCCCTTGGACAAACTTTCGAAGTGCCCAGGACGCGCATTGGCGTATTGCAGCTTTCTTGATTTGGAACTTGGGCCAGCACTGCCCAAAGAAGCACCTTCAGAGAACAAAGAGCCACCCAAGCTTTCAATCAAGCTGGAGTCAACCTCTTTGTTATTATACTTCTTTCTTACCTCTTCGGCAGCCTCACTCTCGGGAGTCGCATCAACTGAAGCAACCTTTATAGGATCCCTATCATGGTCGAAACCCTGACGCTGATCAAGGACCTCGCTATTCATGACCTTTGTAGCAGCAGCCATAGGCGAGTGTGTATCTTCCTTAGCTTTAGCAAAATCGATGGGACCAGAGCTCTGCATCGGGATCTTAACCTGATCCACAGTTCTGGCAGAAGTAGCATCTTTCCCGGGACCCAACTCATCGGCAGCAGAGTGCTCTACCGGCTCATTCGTGGTTGCATCAACGGACTTCACATGAGCTGCAGAGCTCAAAGTTGCTTGGTAGGGAGGAGGTGCCGGAGAGGCATCTGGCGAAAGAGCCTCCGCCAAAATCTCCGATAGAATCTCGCTATCGCTTTGAAGAGCATGCCCGATGTCGTTTGTGGAGGGGCCTCGATACAAGGGGCCATCCTCATGCACTTCTGTATCCTTCAATCTGCGAGCCTCCCACTTCAGAGTTGATTCCAGCTCGCTGCCACTCGTCTCATTTGGGGCAGCAGCAACAGCAGCAGCTACTGCTGCAGACTTCTCGGAGGTGCTAGTGGACTCAGTGGGAACCTTGATCTTCCTCCGAACATTCGTAGACTGATCCGTAGATGCCTCTGTAGGAGCAGATTTAGTCGTACTGTTAGCAGTTCTCTTCAATTTTCGCCTCAAAGTTATAGGGTCGATCTCATATTCGCCACCGACACCAACTTGCTGTGGCATCGCACCTAAGGAAGGTCCCTCACGGTCGTAGCTCTTCTCAGTAGCTTTCCAGTAAAAGCTGGGCTCCCACGCACCACCGCCGCGCTCAGTCTTCGCCATATTTGGCTCCGGTCCCTGAACTTCAGCTTTGCCCCCCTTGGGCTTCTCGCTCGCCCCGGCATCAGAACTTGCCTTAGGCATATCAGAGTACCACTGAGCGAGATATCTGCGGTACCAGCCTGGTCCGCCAACGCATGCTCCATAGCCCTTTAGGTGATGGCTTTGTGCGCTCGCTGCCTTATCGTCCAGGTTGAGGTGTGCCCATTTGAGGATTTGTCGCTTCTTCCATCCCATCCCCGGCCAGAACCCATGATGACGGCGATAGTGCCCCCACATTGCGCCAACGTCATTGCTGCTATCATTGAGATTCTGGGTCCAGTTTGAGTCCGGCTGAGTGCCATTCCCAAGGCCAGTGTTACCGGCCCCGCGACTCTTGGATACCGAGGACCTCCGCGCAAAAGATGGGGAGTAACTCCCAAACTTGTAGCCTCTGCACATGCTTTCTCTCCCTTTCGCTGCTATAGAAGAAAGTAGCAGCCAAGACTGACTCACTGAAATCGATTGGTGCACCGGACTGGTTTAAGACGTTGAGATTTCTTTTGTGTTATTCAACTTTTGAAAAGAGGGGATGCAACAAAAAATAAGTATAGTCAGAGTAAGCGGAGATTGTGGGAAGGGGCAAAGGGGGATCACGGTTTCAAGGCATCAGATAAAGATAAGGCTGCATGAAGACTTTAAGCTCTGTGGAGCTCATTGAGTTCAGTAAGCGTGACTATCAGCGTCCACGCCTGGATTATGCGATCGCGAAACCGACAAAAGGTGATGTCAGTCGCGAATCGTGAAATCGTGGTCAGGTCGGCGCCCGTCGGCCCTGCGAGTATCCGACACGATTTGTTTGTCATTAACGGCATTATTAAAGCTCGAAAGGACTTTGACTCGCACGTGATATTTCAAGGAAAGCATCATGAGCCGGCCGTGGCAGATAAGCAAATGTTGATATTCTAAACCGTCAATAAGAGCAGGAAGCGGCCCTCAAGATATTGAGGAAAAAGAAGGAGCAGATGATGATGCCTTCGCCATTGTCAGGTGGCTGGTAGTACGAGGATTACAGATGATGCTGATTAACTATGCCGTTACATTCTAGTTAGTTTGCAGCAGCCTCGGCAGTCTCTACAGGGGTTGACTTATCCGACACTGGTGGCTTGTTCTTTTTCTCAGAGTACTTTTTGTTTTCAATCTTGTTCTCAATGAGATCGTGGAACGCAATGATAGATCTCACCAAACTGCTTAGATATACAATCATGAGTTCGTCATTGGTCTTGACAGTAAATGCTCTTGCCAGTTCCCCGTTCTCATTAGCTTCTCCTGACTTCTTTTCATCCAGGGCGGCAGATGAGGGTGAAGCAGAGGTGGCCAAGTTTGGTAACAAATTAAAAATATCTTGTAGTTTCCCCAAAATGGCATGATTGACTGGAAGGGTCCCATCGACCACCTTCTGAAGGTATTGCTTGACTTCTAGTAAGTGGTCATCAAGACCAACCAGTGAGGTGAGCTGGTTTGTGATTCTGGTAGAGAGACTGCCAGCAGCAGCATCACGGATATCTCTCAAAAGATGCTCGACGCCAATTTCCTCAGCCTCTTCGGCCTCGATTGAAGATGGCACATGGACAAAAGTCTTGTCAGCAGCAGTTCCATCATCTTTGATCTCCTCAATTGCAAGGTAGGCGTCAGTAGGAATGCCCACAGGCTTGGGCTGCACGTCGACGATTAGTAGCAATGGATTTGGTGTGTACTTTTTGAAAAGCTCATTGATCTCCAAGTCTGACGCACGCAGCTTGGGCCCACTGTGGTACCAACCTATCAGCTTCTCCCTGGCGTTAACTTTCTTGAACATGTCCCTCATACCTTCGATGTAGTTGTGGTCCAAAAACCACACGGAAGCATTCTTCTCATCTTCTTCGAATGGTATAGCAAAACTATTGGCCACCCGAATGCTCGAGCCTCGCACCTCTCCAAGCAAAACACCGACAACACGCTTTTTCGTATCTTTGGCAATACGATTGTAATGGTCCACCACTGATAGCAATACCAAGGGCGCCACAGTCACCGAAGCTCCTGGTAGCTCACTGCTCACTGCCGTGAAAGACATTGTTTCTGTTGTGTGTGATCTTTTGTGGTCCAATCCGCGCGGTCCTTCGCAGCTTGCTCCTAATACTCAGCCCTTAGCTTAGTTTCCTCGAAGCCTCCTACTAGTTACACTCGGCTTTGCGAAATTCTTGTAACAATAGTATGAACTCTCTCTAGACTCGAGTTGATTACCAAGAGGGTCAAAGCGAGATTTCCTTAGGCTGTTAACTTTCTAAGCTCAATTGTGGCACTTCAGAACAACAGCACGAGTCTTGCAAGATCGATCTCATAACTTAATTAGCATTTCCAGCAAAAGTTGACGGTCTCGAAGATCGAATCGACGTAATTAGGGGCCGAAAAAAGTCACGTGAAGTTCCCGTGATCATGTGTGGGTTTCTGGCACTAATTAGTTGAAAAAGTGCAGGCAGACGGGTCGTAAACCATTTTTAGGACTGAAATTCACAAGTCAGCAGGAAGAAGAGCCTCTTGGGCAGGATTCCAGTTGAAAGATGCCGTTCGCTCAGCTTGCAATTGGGCCGCCTGGGTCCGGCAAGTCTACCTATTGCTATGGAATGTACCAGTTCCTAGCAGCCATTGGCCGAAAAGCATCTGTTATAAATCTAGATCCAGCTAACGATGCGCTGTCGTACCCATGCGCTTTGGACATTCGAGATTTTGTTACGCTCGAGGAGATCATGGAGCAGCAGCAGCTTGGTCCCAACGGAGGTATGATTTTCGCCATGGAAGAGCTGGAAGAGTCCATTGACGAGTTTCTCAGTAAAGTTAAGCAGTTGGGGCAACACGAGTACCTGCTATTTGACTGTCCGGGCCAGGTTGAGCTCTTCACACACCATTCAACAATCCAGCATATATTCAAACGATTGGAGAAACTGGACTACCGTCTATGTGTAGTTCAGCTTATTGACTCGTTCTATATCACCTCGCCCTCTCAGTATATTTCAGTTCTGCTACTGGCATTGAGGTCCATGCTCCAAATTGATCTGCCGCATGTCAACGTTCTCTCCAAAATTGACCTTCTCAGCAACTATGGAACACTACCCTTCAAGCTGGACTACTACACGGAGGTCCAGGACCTTTCTTATTTATTCCCATTTATCGAGAAAGAGTCACCGACTCTGCTCGGATCGAAGTACGCTAAACTAACCGAGGCGATAGCAGAGGTCGTGGAGGATTTCGAACTAGTAGGATTTGAGGTGCTGGCTGTGGAGAACAAGCGGTCAATGATTTCGCTTCTAAGCCAAATTGATAGAGCTGCTGGGTATTTATTCGGCACCACTGAGATCAGTGGTGACACAATATGGGCAGATGCCGTTCGACAAGGAGGAGGCGCCACCATTGGTGGTGCGCTTGACATACAGGAGCGATGGCTAGACAGGAAGGAAGAGTACGACCAGCAGGAGAGTGAACAAGCGGAAGAAGCGGCAGCAGAAGCAGCGGCTGCTGCGGGCTTGCAACCACAGCCGAGTGCATCCCTATCTCAGGGCGACGAGTGGGAACGCGCGGTACAAGAGTGGGAAGAGACACACGGGCCCATGGTGAAAACACAAAATTGACGGAAAATTGTTCAAATGTGGGGCTTCTATACAGGGTTTGCTTATGTGGTGCCTATACAGCTGCACTTTTCATCCCCGACTTTTGATGTACTCCTCAGCTTCCTTGATCTTGTCTTTGGCAGCGGAGACATCCTCCTCGGTATTTTCAGCCTGGATTGAGGGTTAGCATAACAAACGCATGAGCCAGACGCGTGACCACAAGCAACAAACTTACAATATATGTCTTCAATGACCCTAGGACCTCTTTGATTTTGTTGGCTACTTCCGGCAGCATTTGTTCCGTGTCCTTCTTCACTTCCTCCTGTGGCTAGTCAGAATGTGAAACGAAATGTGTCAATCTTTGAGGGCTGCCCCTCCAAAAATAAGAGGTGATTCATCTTACCATTTTCATGATCTCATACTTGTCCTGCTTTTCAGCTTTCATTTGGGCAATAGTCGCATCATGCTGAAGGACCTCCTTTTCATAGAGAAAATGCTCCTTCAACAACCGGCCAAGCGAGTTGACCTTGATCTGTAATGAAGAGGGTCCCATTCCTGCTGTGTGCTTCTGTTTAAAACTTGACCAGTAGATGCTGGAGATTCTTGTCAGTGGGTTTGTCTTTCGACGCGAGATTCTGATCAACCTGAGGTCAGTCAATATTGTCAATAGAGTGAGGTAAAGTGAAGCTGAGACCGAGATCGGGTCAGTTATACGGTAGCGCCGCGCCGCCGAGATCAACCGCCGCTAATCACATGACGCTCCCAGACTTTGGTCCACGAAATTCTAGCTTTCCGGTACCGTGAACCATAATTTCTGAGGGCAGTTAAAGTATGAACACTAGTAAAACTATCTAAAGCTACCTCATGCGTGAATCTTTGTGTTCTAAGTGGGGCTCTCAGAGATTTCTTGTGGTGTAACCTGTAAGTCGGCTGAGAGGGCCCAAGTCATTCGAAATCAGACTGAAAAATCTCAGATCTCGAAAGTTGATTAACTGATCGCAGTGTATCTCGTGGGGCTACTTTCGCCGCATGTACGCAGCTTGATTCAAAGTACGTCTTTTAGAGAAGTTCAGATCGGTCTGTAAGCATCACAATCTGTCTTTGAGCTGCTCAGTGTTGGAGGGCCTCGGAGCATGATGAATAAGGAGCGTAACGAACAGGATGCGAGTGCATACCGTGGGATGATAGAGCGACTGCGGCAGTCCAAAGAGGTTTTTGACCGGCGGCGACAGGCTCTAGATGTACAGAGATTAGAGCTCGAGGATCACCTGGATAGCTCCATGTTCACTAAAAAATCTTTGGATACAAATGGAGACAATAAAGTTACGGTTCACCTGGCCGGAAACTGGTTCGCCGAAGTTTCTCAGCCGAAGGCAAGAGAAATGCTGACTCGCCGACTGGGTAACATTTCACTTGCAATCGCCTCTATGGACCAGAAAATCCAAACAGCCGTGAGCACTATCAGAGATATCGAAAGCGTTCAGAGTCTGCAGGAGGGCCCACCCAGAGACTTGACTGTGACCACTGGAACTAGTGGAGAGGCGGGATCAGAGAATGGAGGTGAAGATACGGTCATGGAGATAAGGGAAGAACTGGACGAAGACGGTAATGTGATATCCTCAAGTGTGGAGAACTATACCGATAACAATGAGCTACAAAGGCTAGCAGAAAAGCATTTCGAGAATCTTATGGAAGGAAGCAATAGTAGGGTTGGCGCTTCCCAGGCTACTGAGCAAAACCACATAAGCACTGGTGAGGCAGGTGAGATCACCGGCCGTATTATTGAAATTGGAGACGCACCCGAACAAGTCTCAAATCAAGCTCCGGTCAACAAATCGCAAAATGACCAGTTTGCTCAAGAAAAGACTTTAGAAAAGGCTCTTGGGTCTAAAAGTGAAGAGTCTGCGCAAAGTATTGCAACGGTTGCAGATCTTCACATGGATGCATCCTCGGGGCCAGATAGCTCTACCGTTTCTGATAATGACTTACAACTGCGCCCTACGTCGAGTTCCTCCCCAGCACATTGGTCGAGCTCGATTGACAAAAATGACTTGCTCCAGCTAGAGCTGCTTGCAGACCAGATAGATGATGATGAATACTATGAAAACAACTACGAAAACGACACAGATAATTTTGACTTTGATGACTATGATGAGGATGACGAGGAAGAGGAGGAGGAGGACGTGTACGGCAGGACGAGGGGGTCGCTCATCCCTTACATGCTAAGTCGCAGCCAAGCAGCGCAACGTGAAAAGGCAGGTAGCCAGCCTTCTTCTGATACTAACCTAGAAGTCAAGTCAATTGTGAAGGACGATACCAAATCTGAAGACGATGGGGGCGAAAAGAGATCAGTACATTTTGCACCCACCGTCGAGGTGAAGCCGTTCCTCAAGAGCGACGTTATTGACTCACATCAGAGTGATGCGGGTAGCACTATCGACTATAATGAACAGCTGCACTCCAAGCAAGAGTTGTCACCATCAGAAAATGAGCCCACAGCACCAGCACCCAAGAAGGTATCGCGTTTCAAACAGATGAGGTCACGTAACGAAGCGACCATCGATGGAACTTCAAAGGATGCTTTGATGGACTCCAAGGATGAAGAGATGCGAGATAAGGCCGCAAAGCCGGTTGCGACCAATGCCGCTCCATTTGGAGACATAATGGAGCGAGACGCCCCTGATGATGTCACGCCCAGTAGCGGCGCAGGAATGGCCCCGGCCCATAGTGCTCCATTCGGAAACGTTGTGGAGAAGAGCTTCAATAATGATGATCTCACGGAGGCTTCCGACAGCGGCCCAGTTTTCAGTATCAAGGACTTGCGCTCGAGAGCCACCGAGATTTTTAATGATTCCATTTTGACGGAGGAACAGTTTCTACAAGCTCATGACCATGACCAAGATGAGGGCGATGCTGTCAAAGAGAACAGCAAGGCTCAGAAGGCGGAGAAAGATGATGCCCCTTTACTGACCGATGATATCGTAGAGAGGCTCGACTCAATGGACACCAATATGGACGACGATAATCACCATGATGAGGACGACTATAGCCAGAATGTCAACAGACAGGAGCTTTTAGAAGATTACCAGAGGTTGCGGCGGAAAATGGTCAACACAATGGCTGGTGGGTACAGAAAGACTGAAGCCGAGCAAGAGACGGAGCCAATCAACGAAGAAGGAAACCCTGTAAAGATGAGCAGGTTCAAAGCAGCCCGAATTTACAATCATGCCTAACTCATGTAATTCATATTTATGCATAGAAACACAGAATTATATCATGAAATACCAAGTAACTCAAAAGCTGCGGTTTGGCAAGACGGCGGCGTGCTCAGATAATGTACGTATATCACATAGCAGCCCATTATTTTAGTACAGCATGTCCCAAGAGACTCAAGCTGAATCGCGAGCGAGCGAGAGCGCGCGCGTGCGCTGCAGTTTTTGGATTAGCCTAAATCTGGCAGGTTGTTAGGGATCCGGATTTTAGTACTACGGTAACGTCAGTCTTAGAATCAGCGCACAACGCAACGGCCCTAGGCTTTAAAGTTCACTTACTAGCACCTTTCCGTCGATGAGGTTCTGATGCGAGTTGATCGAGTAAGAGTTTTCACTGTGTTACGCGGCGCGAGCACGCTTTAAGAGCTTAAGCTTGTGACAGTGGTACTTAACTTAGCGCTAGCTTAGCCTATTAATTACTGCAATCACACAAATAACAGCACGCTGTGCCAGAAATTGAGGAACTGGACAAGTCTTGCGACAAACGCCAAAGCCACAATCTGTACTTTGGTCACCCTAGTTCGTCGGAAGTTATAGTCTATATCTCGGGCTCCTGTATCGAACGCTAGCCGTAGCCAGACAGGCAGTAGCTTAGTGATTCAGGGAAGCTGAGTACATGATCCGCGGTCGCTGTGGATACCAGTTTACCCGTTTTTGGGATTGAAGAGACACACTACTGGCGAATCTCAAGATATCCAAGCTGGCTATGCCCTCTGATAGCGACGCTTTTCCGTCGGTGTCAGAGGCACGGTCACGGTGGGAGTCCTTTAGTAAAGGTGCGGATGCGGATGACAGATCACAGAGTAGCTCGAGCTCAAGGGAGGATTCACCAGCCGGTCATAATGGCCCTTCTTCAGCAGGTCACCACAGTAATCTGCGGCCCTTTCACCAAGGCCACTCAGAATTACTTGTAAACCAGCCTGCTTCTCTTTCGTCGGACCAGGTGCACGAAATCTATGGCGGGCGGTCCGGCAGCACTAGTAGCTCGAATCAGGACCACACACCTGTTCCAGCAAGGTTTAGTAAAAGTGCAACGTCCCTCACTATAGATGAAGCGAGGCGCAATGATAGCAGTGGTGACTCGAATGGGGTATCTCAGAAGGGCCGGGATTCAGAGGCCAAGAAAGAGCGAGTTAGCGACCACGAGAAGCTGGCGAACACCATAAAAAACAAAAAGCCACCCCCACCACCAGTCGCCAAAAAACCTCCCGGGCTCAGCAGAAGATTTACAGAAGTGTCACAGCCGACATCACCATCAGAGGAAAGTCTAGGCGACGATGATACAAAGGAGGACAGCACTAATATGCTACCACCAAAACTTCCAAGACGGCCGACCACTCCAGTGAACAGTAGCGTACCTTTTCTCCACCCCACTGGCGGAACGGCGGAGGGGGATAGGAGTGTCAACGGCTATGAAGAGTCGAGGAACACACCGGGAAAAGCAGCAACCCCATCGAGACAGGTCCCCCCACCTGCGCCCAGCCCAAGAAGAAGCGCTCGGGGGTCTGAAGCTACCACTCCAGAAAGTGTTCCTTCCGGTAACAAAGCACCGAAACCGCCTCCACCACGTGGTACTCCTGTGAGTAGGCCGTTGTCGTACAGTGAAAACGAAGACGTGGATGACATAGTCCCTCGGCTGTCGGGAAAGAGTACGCCGGTCGCGCCTCCACCGCCTCCAGCCAGGAAAACGAATGATAGCCTCAAAAAACTTGGCTCTGATCTAGAGAAGAATCTGAACCTTGAGGATACAGCCCAGTCTGAGCAACAGCAGCAGCCACCTGCACTCCCAAGGCGCAAATTAGAGGCTGCGATTACTATGCGCTTCTCAAATGACAACACAGATCATTCTTCAGTCTCAGTACCTGCTACTTTCGCTTCTCTCGGCTCGCTAGCCTCATCCCCAGGGGGGATCGAACAACAAAACACAACGTCAAGCTTATCCAATAGTCCGCCTGCGTTACCTCCGCGACCACCCTTGCCAGCCCGGACGCCAAGCGCTGCCAATAGTAGTGTCAGTCTCCCTACCCTGGTGACAACCAAATATGACAGTGATGCGGAGAGTGCAAGTTGGCCTGGAGGTATCGACGGTCCCACTACACCCAGTGCCTCAACCTCTTCTGTTACATATGTCAGCGCAGGCGCGGGCGCAGGTGCCATTTCAGGAGTTACGGCACCACCAGGTGCTCATAATGGCGGTAATCTCGACCAGGCTCAAGGTCAGGGGTACCCCGACTCGTCTCAGGCGAACCGGAAAGCGCCCATATACCAAGGTATGGTACACGAGATTTCGGGGTACCAGGATATCAAGGCGACATGCACCGCGGGCGATTTAACCATACTTTCTGCCGGACAAACTACAAAAGTGCTCAATACTAGTGATGGCAGTGTGCTGTGGTCGCTCAGCCATCCCGAAACGAAGGTAACAGCTGTGGGTGCTAAGTACATAGCAGGGCGCGAAAAAGTTGGCCACTTCTGGCTCGGTACTAAGGAAGGATTTGTTTGGGAAGTAGACGTTACAAAAGCCGGGGTTGATGTGCGCAGATCTAATATCCATGTACATCCAATTGTGCTTATTCATTGCAATAGAGCACCAGCGGATGGCGGAGATGGTGAAATGTGGACGTTGAGCGAAGATGGGAAGCTGTGTGTATGGGGGACCGACCTGAAGGAAACCCCGAAACCCTTCAGAGTAACTGCCAATGCCAAAGTTGCTGGTGTTGTGAGCTCAAAGCTATGGGTAGCCAAGGACAAGAGCATCAATGTGTACCAGCCCTCGAGATCTAATATACCCTTCTTGCTTACGCCCCGCCCGCTCATCGTAAAGTTGATGGATATGGGCGGGGCAAGCTCAGAAACTAGAACCTCCCCCAGACAGCTTGGCGAAATTAGCTGTGTTGCTGAAGTACCTGGACTGGAAGATCGGGTCTTTGTCGGCCACGATGACGGCTCTGTGAGTATTTTCGGGAATAACAAGCTTGATTTCCCTTTGCTAAGCGTTATACCTGTCTCTATACATCGGATATGCTCTCTTTGCGGTGTGGATCTGGGGATTTTATGGATAGGGCTCAAGGATGGGCGCATCTTGGTCTGTGATGTCACTTCCAATCCTTGGAAAGTAAAGAAGGAGTGGAAAGCACATACTGGTCCTGTGCTTGGGCTCGAATGTGATCTGGGTGGTAAACTGGCCACTAATAAGGCAAACTGCACAGCATCGAAAGTCGCCAACTTCCCAGTGGTAAGTTTTAGCAACGTGGACAATATGATCAACGTTTGGGATGGGCTGTTGAAACACGATTGGATCGAGCAGTACATGCATGATCATGACGACCAGTTTAGTCGGCTCAGAGAGATCAAGGTCCAGATAATTTCCTGGAATGCCGGTGCAGCTAAGCCCAGTGATATGGATGCCGACTCAATAAACGGACAGTTTGTAAAGAGTGCTGTCAAAACTGAGGACCAAACATCAGCTCCTGAGGTGGTTGTATTTGGGTTTCAAGAATTGGTAGAGCTGGATAACACCTCAGTGACGGCCAAGTCGATGTTTCAGGCAAAGAGAAAGCGGAAACCAGATGTGAAGGTTACCACAAACTCTTACATTTCCGGCCAGTACAAGGCGTGGCAGGAGCGGCTACAATATGAGCTCAACGCAGTGTTTCCCTTGGAGGACTATAAGCTAGTACACTCCAACAACATGGTTGGGCTCTTCACCTGTGTATTCCTCAATAATCGTGCAGAGGCCTCTCATTTAAGGGGTGTGAGATCTTCAGCCGTGAAGACTGGAATGGGCGGGCTGCATGGAAACAAGGGCGGGCTAGTTGTCAGGATGATGCTAGATGACAGCTCGTTGTGTTTTGTCAACTGCCACTTGGCCGCAGGGCAGAACAGCAGCTCGCAAAGAGCCAGCGACGTTGCGACCATTCTGGAAACTCAGTTTCTAGAGGAGAGTGAGAACTCCAAGTACACTGGAAAGGGCATTTTCGTGAATGGCGGTGACGGCACGCAGATCCTTGACCACGAGATTTGCTTTTTCTCCGGTGATCTCAACTACAGGATAAACATGGCACGCCCAGTTGCAGTTCGAGCCATTGAGGAAGGAGACCTGGCGTCGCTGTACGCCAAGGACCAGCTCAACATCCAACTCCAAAGGAACCCAGGGATGCGCTTGCGTGCATTCCAAGAGCCGCCAATCCACTTCCCGCCTACATACAAGTTCGACGTGGGCACGGACAATTATGATACATCAGATAAGAAGCGGGTGCCTGCTTGGTGCGACCGTATTTTCTATAGAGGCGGTACCAGGGTGGCCCCACTTGCGTACAACTCACACGTGGCGCGCATGAGTGACCACCGGCCTGTCAGTGCACTCTTTGGGGTCAAGGTCAAAACTATCGACCCAGCTCTCCGGAAGGAGGTGTACAAGCAGTGCCTCGATGCGTGGCAAAACCGCGACTATTAGCCTTTGAAAAATGTGGGGATCCAACAATTAAAATTATAGACGCTCGGACTTGTAGCTTATAGCTGCTCCTTAGCTCCCCACAAAATATTATTTATTCCAAATCACCGACGCTCTCTACTTATTGCTTAACCACTGATGGCCATTGATGCAAGAAGCTGAAGGGCCGTTGAGAAATGCTCAGACCCGAGCCTCCGGTGTTTTCGCGAAGTCGGCGAAGCCGCGCTCGGAGGTTTTTCTACCGCGTAGCTCGTGCGTACTCCAGGAACAGGCGGTCACGAGACAAGAGAGCTAGGGAAGAATACAAGCGCGCGCAATCTCGCAGGCATCCGCTGCGCGGAAGGTCGAGGTCGGGGACACGGTTGGGGCGGAGATCCCGCGTGATAAGAAGCTACAGGGGAAGATCTGACAAACAATCTGTGGGTAGGGGTACTTCTTCTAGCTCTGACTCTGAGAGGCCATCTCTCGGAGTAAGAGTTTTCTATGCTATATTTGGACTTGAGTATATAGATGGCAGCAGTGGTACTAGAAAAGGCGTCCCAAAAGTGCGGGAAGGACGTGGACGTTTGCCTAACAGCAGGGTGAGCCGACGTCGGCAATATCAGCGCAGGGTGCTGCGTAATTTTGTACTGAGCGCAGTACCAGGAGGACTGACCGCGTACCAAGTGTACACAGCCTTAGTAGCACTGCATGTTATACCTGAAGAATGGCAAAGGTCTCTAAGTCGTTTTGATGGTAGGGCAACGCGGGCTCGCGACGCTCAAAGCAGGCTGAATGCTCTCAGAAGGCTGAGGTTTCTCAGAAGACGAAGGAGAGCAACAATCTCATTGGAATGGTAGTCATTCCATTGCATATGAACAACAAAGGAGAATTAACGCAGAAATAGTAGTCCACAGCACTAGAATTGATGATGCTTGTCCGTCATTTCTCTATTCCTCATTTTGAATCTCAGACCCCTACTTTTCTTCAGATTAGCGTGAATTCGGACTGTAAGTTCCGAGTACTGGAACCTCTACCCGTCGGACGAAAAAGTAGCGACATATTACTCAGTCTGAAATCACTACAATAGCACTAGTACTCTACTATATGTCAGTCGAAGGGGTATTAGCCATGATCAAGTCCACCAGCTTGTACAAAGAATCTCGAGAGTTACTTTTGTAGTCGGCAATGAAGATGCCACTTTTGTTCACTGTCTCGATAGCATCCTTTATAACCTCATCGTCTAGGTCATCCAACGCAAAAAACAGTCTCATGTCGTTCATGGGATAATTCACTTTGCTGTTGGGTTTCATGTCATACTCCGAATCCCAATGGAAAGAGTACGGATTGTCCTTCTGCAAGATGTCTCCAGCTGCATCTATCGCATCGATAAGCTCTGAGTCGAATGTTATCAACCCATATACTGCACCAGCCTTGGTCGCCACTAATGCATTCACGTTTGGTATCTCAAGGTCCGCGCCTTTGATGCGGTCCACCCTGAACACGAATGATCCAGTGTCATAGGTGATCTCACGTTTGGCCTTATCAAGATCGTCGTTCAAGACTATCATCCGGATACCTCTCTCACCCCAATGCGTGAGCACTTGATTATATGATACAGGCCAGCCAGTCGGAGCCCAACACAAACTTCCGCTCCCAGTTGTTCGAACGCGCTGTATCTATGAAGATCAGGCATCCAGGTCGGTGCTCTGTAGCCACGACGCGTTTGGGAATACCGCTATATCCTCCGACAAACGTAAGCGAGTGAATCTCGCACCATCGCCTTTTTGTGAAAGAATCTTTAGAAACTTGGATCTCGAGGGACGCTGATCAGGGCCACTTGGACCCAAAAGTTACAGAGCGCAGTAAACCGCTCGTGTCGTCCTCATAGATTTTGTTCAAGTGTTCCGGCACCTACCACCCATGCCTAGCGTTATCTCTGTGTTTTCGTCATTGCAGGAGGCCAGACACGAGACGGGCCGCTCTAACGAGCATTCATGCTCAATTGTAAGGTCGTGTGTGTCTGAAATCTTGAGCAGGAACAGTCTGGGATCACTAGCTGGCTTTTCATTGGACCAGAATTCCCAGGACGACGCCATCAAAACGCGGCTCTCCAAGACTTCCGTTTTGCCATCAATCTTGCTGCCCTCTTTCAGTACTTCCTTCATAATGAACTCCGCCTCGTAAAGAAAATCAAGTTCGTATTCTTTAACAAGCTCCAGATTCGAGTTGAGGAGCATCAGCTGTTTGAAAGCAACTTCATCTTTGTTCTCCATCAGCACCAACCAGCAATTTAGCCGACTCAGATATAGCTTATCACATACAGCAAGTCAGTACTTGCCGCATTGTCTTAAACGCCTGCCACTTAGCAGTCATCGTGAGAATCTCAAGGCTGTCATTGTGGATAGCTAGAACCGCTTGGTCACCGAAGCAAGTATTTTGTAGGGGAGTCATGTCAAGTGGACTCATAAGTCCTTGTGACGCTGTCCCCAGCGGGATCTGTAAACAAAAATGCCGACCAGCCTGTGAACGTAGCTGTACCCATCGGCAAAGGCTCAATGAGTTCGAGTATGCAAAAAACGAGTCTCTTTCAGTGTTGGGACTTAGCTGGACTGGGGGTTGGCCCACTTCTGAGGAGCACGCTAGATCAATCACAAGCTGACCCTTGTTTTCTGCCGCTGGGAAAACGGCGTGCAACTCGACACGACCGCTACTCTACCCCACGGCAAGACACTCCTTGCTGTCAGCGTCGCTAAGTGACAGCATCAATGTCACACTGGTGTCATCTGTACAGTCTTGAATGCTTCAGAGGCAAGCGCGTATCGTAGTCATACCGCAAAACCTTGAACACTTCGATGGATGTTGCCTTGCTACGAAGTGCCACCAGTCCCTTGCTTGAGTCTACCGATACCAAAGCTGGCTGGTCGTAGGTTTTCCTTACTCTTTTGATAGGTATAAATTGTGAAATTTTTTTTTTGGGAAGCGGCTCCCCAAAAGCATTGAGCACAGCGTAGTCCATTTCGCCATTAACATAGTTGAAGATCCATATGCTAGTGTCAGCCCCAATCATAAGGATCCAATCAAGGCCCTCTGCCGGGTGCCGTTTAGGGATGCCATCACCGGCTCGGCTGCGCTTATTCTGGCCAGCGTACAATGAAGGTGGCCGAATAGCAACTATGGCCATGGGTGATACACGAAGCGGAAAGGAGTATTCCTCAGACATATGCACCTCGCCCGGCAGGCCATTTTCTCTGGGAGAGGTACTGTAAATTTTCAAGCTCGAGTCCTGTGCGGCGATTACATGTTTTTTTTTCTCCGTCTTGGAGATGAAGTTGGCATATATCGCGTCCTTGATAAATGCGGACTCCAGTAGCGGCGCCACAATAGTTGAGGAGAGTCTTTTGCCCCTGTGAATACGTTCCAATCGATGAGTTACCATGATCCTTTGTTATCTGCCCGGTTCTAGGGCCATTGCTTGAACTCGGTGACTTTGAAGTAGTCTTAGTTCAATATTTGACGCGTCATATTCTTTAAGATCCAAGCAAAAAGTAGTGGTTCCAGCACTTGAAACAATGGAAGAGGGCACGTGCTTGCATTTTGCAGTAAATTTACGCGTAAAGTTAAAGCTCGCGCACGCGTGCGTGCGGCATCCCTGGCCGTTGATCCAAGTGCACATCGCGATTATGGCGCCGGGGTACGTCGATAGCGCGTCCGTAAATTTTACCATGCGGTGATAAGCTAGAGTCACTAGACGCTGGTCCAAGCCATCAAAATACTTCTGAGAGAGAGTGCCCCCTAAATAGCCAAAACTTCAGTCAGTTGCATAAGAGGTATTAAACTGGGCTAACTAGGGGATTATTCGGGTGAACTGGTGAGTAGTCGCAGACGACTGAGAAAGAGATTTGTATACTAAGTAGTCTGACTGGGGCCAGAGTTTAGCGTCCAACCGGTTAAAGCAGCGAAAATGAGTCTTGGAAGAGGCGCGTTAAGGGCATGGGTACGAGGGATTCTGTGGGGTTTGATGGCGCTATCTTTGCTGAGCAGCTTTCAGCATTCGTCCTGCGTGAAGGGTCAGGTTATTCAGAACTTGGATGACCGCTGTCGGTCTTTGAGCAGACACCGAAGTATGCCTTATACGGGGTACCGGGTGGACAAAGAGGTGGTACTAAGACTTTCAGCGCTGTCCCTGAATGTCAACAAACATAATGAGCAGGCCTCAGAGAGTGGCTATATGAGTGGGCCCCAGACACAGCTTGTATACAACACGGTCGTAACCAAGTGCTCACATGGGGAGGTCGAGCGAGAGTTGAAGTATGGGTCCCAAGATTGGCTGGCCTCGTCTGGTTGGAACATTACCATGTGCGATGACTCAAAGCAACACTGCGTGCGACTTGCCAGGCGCGAGAAATACACTGAGCCCCAAAATGTCAACCGCGCTCTGCTCTACTTTCCTGGTACAATTGTGGGGTCTCTCTTCGAGTGCGCTCCTTCTTCACTCTCCTCTTCAGTTGACGAAAATGATTCCGACTCTCAAATGAGTCTTCAATGCGAAGAAAAATGGCCATTAATTACTAGCAGGCGGTTTGGGCACGAGTATCTGATTTCAGCAACTGAAGTGATATCTCCTTCTAAAAGAATTATTGGAAAAAGCTTCTCTGGGAAAGCCTCTGCCAAATTAAAGCAACACGGGTCGGTAATGGCAAAGAAGCAATTAGATTCAGTACGCCAAATAGCCAAGAAGCGGTTTTTGAGACGACGTGAAAAGCAGTTGAAAGCTCAGGGCCATGGCCAGAGCCCGAGAGGGGATACCGTTTTGGGAGTTACAAGCTTGTTGAGAATACCTTTGTTTTATACCCCAGATATTCTTGATAGAAGATACCCGCGAGATGGTCGGTGGACAGGAGCTGTGTCCCCGGACGAGAATTATTCTTAAGGAACTATCTACATTCGGGTGCAAGCCACACCACGCAAGTAGTTTTTTGTAAACTGCGAACTGAATTTGTTTCAGGTTATCACGAAGCTCGTATCCGGAGTCTCGGACTCAGAGCATGCAATAAGCTGGGCCAAGAACTTGGCGAGAAGCGGTTGAGGTGCGGTGCACTGGCACTGGTACACGGACCGTACGTGACAAGATTAACTCTGAGACTCTGAGACCCCTAATTCTGGTTGATTCAGCCCATTTGATGACATTTATACTAGTTCTGAGCAATTTCAGGAAAATTGCGGCTGGCATTGCCTGGCAACTTGCCGCAGCCGTAAGTCATGCAAAAATTACAAAATTCTCGGATTCCGTAAGTAAATTACGGTTCCGTTTTTTTCGTGCACCATGGCAGTGATGGCACCCATAAATGAGCCCTAATAAGTTATGAGTACCTGAGCTCCTTCAGCAAACTTTGCAGACCGAATCCCCATTTATTTGCGGAACATAAGTCACGACTGCATGACTTCATTGACTTGTTTCAGCTGGAATCCAATGACACAGCTGCTTTCTGCATATATCTACTTATGTTACATTTTCTGCCCGCGGGTAACAAAGAAACGGAGTTTTTACCCCGCTTTATGCGTCTGCATTTGACTTCGCCGTTATAGACCGAAGCTGCAGGTTTTGATCGACCCGATCGATCGAGATCGGCATGCTGCAGTATTTGTGGGGAGATTCGTATCGATGTGGAGTGAGCAGTTTAAGCTTAGGGTTATAAATTAAGCAAAATTAAGCAAAATTAAGCATGTTACTTCTCCGCACTGAACTGCTCAAGCTGCCACAAAACAGATCTAGCCGGATTCCGGCGGCCCTGGTCTGGCTTCGACATGCCATTTCCTTGAGCCCAAACATTATCATGTGAATATCAGATACACCCGAAATCTCCGCGCCCGGCTTACTCCGCGAAGAACATGGCCAGTATCCCTCTTAGATTCTCAGCTCATGAGCTTTCTGTACCGGGGGGATTGGCGTATGGGCTCACAATGAACCATTTTGGCCTATGTCGCTGGGCACATTGAGCTGCTGCATGCAGTCCCGTGATGATTCATCAATCCTGAGCGCTTAGTAATGACTTCTCAGCTGTGCCACGTCATCTGTTTGGCTTGGCATTCAGAGCACGCAAACCCCAGATTCTTGGAGTTCAAGGGTCTCAGTGAGCTCCCAGTATGCTGAAAAGTGGACTTACTAGAGCATTCTCAAATTTAGGAGAAAGGAGTTCGCGACAAGGCTCGAGCAGGGTCCACACCGTAAGTTTGGAGCCAGTCGCTGTCTACTGAGCTCTATCACCAGCTAATTTTCCTGAGTTCTACTGGAGATGAAGCATAGGGTTTAATCAGGCCATAATATTATTTTCGCCCGTTATGACATGTCGCGGCCAGAACGGTGCTTGAAAATGTCAAAAAGAGAGCAATTAATGTGCTAGTGGCCTTATTTCCTAGAAAGTCAGTCTGGAGTCCACGACAAATTAGTGCCATTTCTGAAGGAGCAATACTCAACCTTTTAGCTCATTCCAACTCTATTTGTAATAACCTTAACCTTATTCTTATTCAGGGCACTTTTGCTACACGGCTAATTTGAGCCAAGGGCAGGACTACTGAGGAGGTCACTTGAAGAGGGGCGAGTTAAGAAATCAATGGGCCCCCTTCTTCTGGGGAAACCGCTCCGTAATATTTCATAATAGTCCTTGAACTTTGAGCTGATGTCGATAGATACCACTGCACCTGCAAGCAGCCAGCAATTCTCGAAAGGAGACCACAATTAGAGTTCAAAATACTAGCGAGTCGCTCATGCAGCTATCCATACTGAGGACAGCAACCTGGAGCGAAGCGTAAAAGTCGTGCATGATGCGGCTTGCACTAGAAACCCTGCAGTAGAGTTACGGCGAGCACTACAGCCTGTGTATATATTTCTGAGACATGTCATAAGGTACGAAAGAGGCTCAAATCTCTCAACATTTCCTTCACACTCTAGTACCCAATAATATGGGCCAATGGTTGACTGTGTGTCCTCGAGTAAGGGTGGCCTGATTTCATCGGGTTTGCGGGGAAAGCAGGAAGAAGGGTCAGCAGCGGAGAGACGACGTATTGAGATGATCATGGGGTATAGCAGGCGGTTAATCTCGCCAAGATATCCCCATCCGCCAAGAATGGACGCTAGTACTAGATGCTCAGGAGGGGCTGTCTTGCAATGTTCATTCTGAGCAGTAATTCGTGCTACGTTTGCCCATTATAATGATCATTTATGGTCAGCCTGTGTGTGCACAGCCTTTTTTTCAGGTGGTGGTCCAGCGGCCACTGCTGGCTTAACACCAAGCATGCCAAGTGGTCACATGCAAGCCACTAAATAGCGGCTATTTCCGCCCGATCCACCCGATCGCTCAAAAATTTTTTCCGGCCGTTAGCCAACAGTTCGAAGTCGACCGATCGAGATTCGAGAGCCCCTAAATTCCCCGGTTGAAGGGGGGCCGGCCGGGAACAAAAAAAAGTCTCCTTCACCCAGCTTAATAAGCGTTACTGGGCGAACATCTGGCGGACCTCCTTCACATTGGAGCCGGCCCATATCCCGCCCGTGGACCAGTCTCCAGGGCAATTAAACGGTAGCCATAATGTAACCGAGAGGCCCCTTTCACCCAAAGCATCATGTAACAACATAATGATTATTATGTTCCCCACAGTCTACGGCCCCTTTCTTCGGTACCCCATACTCGTGCTTGCAGGAGCCCTCGCATGCCAGGCTGTCAGCAGACACTGCCCCTGGAATTTGGGAGAAGGAAACTGTCCTTGACTGATCACCCAGGATTCTCAACAGCAGTGTTTACGTTGACGACGAGGCGGTCTCCCACTCCTTAAAATGTACTTGCTCGATAGAAGTTTAAGGTTACAGGCTGGAAGCAAGGTTCAGTGATGAGCAATATGTTACATACGCTATGGGAAAGGCTCTACCGGACGGGGAGATTTGTCCAGTTTGAGCCGAGAACGAAGCGGTCAGTGTAACACTGCGATAGAGCTCTCCCCATGTCGGGCGAAAAGCTGTTCGCTGAGGGAGATGAGGAACCCTAATAATTCCTTTTTGTGGTGGCAGAGAGTACCAGTGCTTAGAGTTTTGGCAGAAAAAAGAAAATTTTCCAGGTGGAGAGTAAAACTTTGTCTCACCGTCACTTTAGCTTGTTTCACCGGCGATTCCATGGTAAATTCAGTTTTTTGTGGATCGATCGAATCTGCGACTGGCGTAACTTCGCTGTTACCCCTCTTTACCCCTCTTACCCCTATTCTCTCCTAGATCCGCGCCTGCAGAGCAAAAAATTCTCTCTGTCTATAAGCAGATCGCTCACTAAGGATTTTCCCGGCTCTGCGCCCTGCCCCGGAGCCCCGGACAGGAAAAACTCGCTCCCCCGCGATCTTGCGCCGTGCCCCACCGACGACGCGCCCGCAACACAAGCAAAGGTACCACTGGACGCTGCTATGCGGAGATTTAAGCTCAGCTCTCGACATGCAGACACATCGAGAGACTGAACAGAAAAACAAAACCAAAAAATAAAAACTCACGCAACAACGGGCTCTCTCCGGTCTCTCTGCGCCAAGGACTAGATCCGGATTATTGCGACTGTTTCCCCCTCCCCCTCCCCCGCACGCGCCTCCCCCTTCTTTTGTCTTCTCCGCTCTTTCTCTCCTGCTTTTTCTCTCCTGCTCTCCCCGCCCCTTCCTTCTCGAATATAAAATGACACCGTCCTGCCCTTTCTTCCCCTTTTCTTTCTTTCCCCTACAGTCTAATTTCTAACACCACATCTCAAGACATATTTATTATACAACAACAACAACTACAACTACTGCAACGCAATGTACAAAGTATACAACCCATACTTTGTGGCTTGCATCGCCACAATAGGCGGTATGCTGTTCGGTTTCGATATCAGCTCCGTCTCGGCTTTCGTCAATGATAAGCCCTACAGGGAGTACTTCGACTACCCGGACTCCCTAACCCAGGGTGGTATCACCGCCGCTATGCCCGGTGGTTCTTTCCTCGGTTCCCTCTTCTCTGGTTGGATCGCTGACAGGATTGGGCGACGACCCGTTATTCAGATTGCTTCTATCATTTGGATGATTGGTGCTGCAATTCAGTGCTCCTCTATCAACAAGCCCCAGCTCATTATCGGCAGAGTCATTGCCGGTGTCGCTATCGGTTTGGCTTCCTCCCAGGTCCCCGTTTACGTTGCTGAGCTCTCCCCCAAGGCTATCAGAGGTAGACTTGTTGGTCTGTTCCAGTGGTCCGTCACCTGGGGTATCATGATTATGTTCTACATCTCTTACGGATGCACCTTCATCAAGGGCAAGACCGCTTCTTTCAGAACCGCTTGGGGTATCCAGATGGTCCCCGGTCTGTTTTTGCTCCTCGGTACCCTTGTTCTCCCCGAATCCCCCAGATGGCTCGCCAAGAAGGACAGATGGGAGGAGGCCATTGAGACCATTGCTAAGGTTCAAGCCAATGGCGACGTTGATCACCCTGATGTTTTGATTGAGGTTGAGGAGATTAAGGAAGCTGTCAGAATCGACCGAGAGTCCGCTGACATTACTATTATGGACCTGTTTGACAAGAGGTCTATCAACAGAACCCTGGTCGGTGTCTGGGCCCAGATCTGGCAACAGCTTACCGGTATGAACGTTATCATGTACTACGTTGTCACTCTCTTCTCCATGGCTGGTTACTCTGGTGATGCCAACTTGGTCGCCTCTTCTATTCAGTACGTGATCAATGTTGTCATGACTATCCCCGCCCTACTATTTATTGATCGATGGGGTCGACGACCTCTGCTTCTGATTGGTTGCGTCTGCATGATGACTTGGCTCTTTGCCCAGGCAGGTCTCCTGGCCCAATACGCTGACCACGTTAGCGAGGTTGATGGCAACCCCAACATTCGTTTGCTTATCCCCGACAAGAACAAGAAGGCAGCCAAGGCTACCATTGCTTCAAGTTACCTCTTTGTGGCTTCCTTCGCTCCTACTTGGGGTCCCGGTATCTGGATTTACTGCTCTGAGATTTTCCCCCTTAAGCAGAGAGCTATTGCCAATGGTTTGTGCGCTGCTGCTAACTGGATTTTCAACTTCGCCCTGGCCATGTTTGTCCCCTCTGCCTTCAAGAACATCACTTGGAAGACTTACCTTATCTTTGGTGTCTTCTGTATCGCCATGGCTGTTCACGTTTGGTTGTTGTTCCCTGAGACCAAGGGCAAGACCTTGGAGGAAATTGAGCAAATGTGGGACGAGAAGATCCCAGCATGGAAGACTAGCAGCTGGACTCCAAGAGCTCCCTCTATTCGTGATATCAAGGCTGCTAATGGTGGTAGAGCCCCATCTTTGGATGATAAGGCTGCTCGTCCAGAGCACAAGGAGACTTTCACTCCTACCGAGTCTGCCTAAGAAGGTTGAGCCGAAAAAAGGACACTTACACAACCTCACCTCTACAGACTATATATCGTTTTGCAATTTGTTTTTGCTTTGGATAGATTTTAATACATCCTTTTAATTATTGCTGAATTTTTCGTTCATTTTTGTAGATCCCATAGTGCATTTACAGCTGCCATTGTGTCTGACGCTGTCGATTTGGAGTCACTGTACTTAGTAATAGTCGACGATGTCGATCTCAGCTCATAAAATTGAATTGCGGGGAACCAAGATCGGGGTCTTTTCAAGTCCGATTTTGCCGATTGCGACGAGGATATGACCCCTCAAGGCACCCCGACATTTGCAGCGCCGCACCCCACAGACTTTATAAATACCGGCTCACTGGCAATTCTTGACATCCGACCAACTCCACTCTGGCAGCTGACTTTGTTAGACCTAAACAGTAAAAAATGTTCAAAGGATTTCCATTAGCACGAAGCGGTGCAAGGCGGGGCCTGCAGTGTAAAAGGTCTCTCTCAGGTAGCGCACCCTTGAGCGCCTCTAAGCAGCGAGCCCCTTTTGATTGGACGAATCCTATGCAGATTGAGACCCTTTTGACTGAGGATGAAATAGCAATCTCGGAGACCGCAAAGTCCTATTGTCAAGAACAGCTCTACCCCAGAGTGCTCGAGGGCTATCGGACAGAGAAATTTGACAAGAATGTGCTGCGTGAAATGGGCGAGCTGGGCCTTTTGGGTGCCACAATAGACGGGTACGGATGCTCCGGCATATCATCAGTGGGGTACGGCCTAATTGCCCGTGAGGTCGAGAGAGTTGACTCTGGTTTCAGAAGTGCAATGAGCGTGCAGTCTTCACTGGTGATGCTGCCCATTTATACTTTTGGAACTGAGGAACAAAAGCAAAGGTTTCTGCCTAAGCTTGCTACTGGCGAGCTTGTTGGGTGCTTTGGTCTAACTGAACGTAAGTTTTGAGCTGCATATAGTGCCTCGGTGTGAACTGAGACTGACTGACTATCATTTAGCAAACCACGGCTCTGATCCGGCATCTATGGAAACGGTTGCAAAGAAGCACCCCACAAAATCTGGTGTCTACGTTTTATCAGGTGCAAAAACCTGGATTACCAACTCACCGATAGCAGACCTGTTAGTAGTTTGGGCTAAACTAGATGGTGTGATCCGCGGGTTTCTTGTTGAACGGTCCAAGGCTGCCCCGGGAACCCTGACGACTCCTGCGCTCAAGAACAAGATTGGGCTTAGAGCGAGCATCACTGGTATGATACAGATGGATGGCGTCGAAGTCCCTGAGGAGAACCTTTTCCCGGAGATACAGGGCCTCAAGGGGCCATTCACTTGCTTGAACAGTGCCCGATACGGCATTGCTTGGGGAACTGTCGGTGCCTTGGAGGAGGCTCTGTCGCTAGCTAGACAGTATTCCCTTGACAGAAAGCAGTTTTCGAACAACCCTCTAGCAAAGTATCAGCTGGTACAGAAGAAGTTTACAGAAGCCCTCACCGACATATCATATGGGCTGGTCAGCTGTATTCATGCCGGTAGACTGAAGGATGACGATAGGTGTCCACCAGAGCTGATCAGTATGCTTAAACGTCACAACTGCGACCGATCTTTGGAGAACACCAGGAAGTAAGTTTGATCTCCTCTGTATACGAACAGAAAATGAATCTAACAGTGAACAGGCTGATGGAAGTGTTTGGAGGTAACGCAACTAGTGATGAATACCATATTGGCAGGATTGCACAGAACCTGTGGGTTGTCCAAACTTGTAAGTGAGAGAAGCTGGAAAGTTCCACCGAAAAAAGTGCAAGACTAACCCCAAAATGTTCTAGATGAGGGCCAGAGTGACATCCATGCGTAAGTTGTTTGATGAATTTGCCAATTTGTGATTTTCGCTCTCCTGCTAATAATCTTCAGACTGATTTTGGGCCGAGCCATCACTGGCCAGTCCGCGTTCTTCTAAATGGTGATGCATTGCTGCGATACTCAGGTGCTTATAGACCAGCTAGTCTATATACTTGAGTCATGAGGTCCATAAAATGCCCATGGATTGGCATTGCCTCAGGCCAATTGAAGTACGACTAGCTTCTAAGTTTAAGGATTCGAACTCTCAGCTGAGCTGGACTCTAGCCAGCCGACGTAGGTTATAAGGGTCAAACACAGTTATACACAGCATGCCGCAGCTGCAAGGCCAGCTCTGCGCTGCCGCGATCTCGCGGTCACGAGCCGATTTGGCAAAATTCACGTGGAGCCTAATTGCGCGGCTGTATCGTAAAGCATTTCACGTGAAAGTAACATTATGTAGCGATGATGAGATCTGAGCATAACTAAGAATCAAAGCATAACCTCGCATTGGCTGGCGCCAGCTTTAAGCAGTGTCTAATCAAATTTATACAGTGAGCTCGTATACGTACCTTTCCAAAGCGACCACCAAGGCTCTCACTCAACACTGCCAATGCTGATAGCAGGGAGAAGCCGGCTGGACTGCTTCTCGCAACCACGGCTTCATCTGAGGGGCTTAGCACTGGGGTTTGCTACAAACGGTGCTAAAGGAAATGAATGTGTGAGACACCAACAGCGATGCGGACATATAGCCACGACAAATTTGCATAGAGGAGGACCATTTAGGAGGTATCATGGATCAGTCTCACCACTGATAGTAGCTCCAAGCTTCCAATTGCCAACCAAGGGCGAAAGACAATCGAAAAGATGCCAGTTCAGGCCAATATACCAAAGAAATTACTCAAGCAGTTCATCGGAAAAGACTCTATCTAGTAAAGACACTCAACACAGGGATCAGGTTGACTCAACACAGGCTGCAAGCGAGCATGAACCCCATTCGCCTTTGGCAAATGCAGCAGCAAAGGCCCTTTCATGTCAATCCAAGGTAGAAACAGAGGCTAGGGCTTCAGCATCTATAAATGACGGGACTGCTGAAACAATCGCAGGGGCCACGGGCGAACAACAAATTTCATCGTTACCGTCGCGGAATAGGCGTCGAAATTGCGAGCCAGCAAAAAAATCTGCATTGAAACTATTTTGCGGGCCATACTTTGCACTGACAAAACCTAAGTTGTCCATGCAAGTGGTTCTGTCTGCAATGGCTGCGTATGCGTTAACACCATTGGACGCTACGGTCCCGCAGCTGCTATGTTTAGCGGCGGGGACATTCATGTGCTCCGGAGCGGCCAATGCCATAAACATGGGACGGGAGTGGGAGTATGACGGTATGATGACTAGAACAAGGCTTCGGCCCGTAGTACGGAAGCTGGTGTCACCCACTCAGGCGTTCACATTTGCGTCCATAGTAGGGACTGTGGGGACCAGCGTGCTGTATTATGGCGTGAACACTCCCGTGGCCATTTTGGGGCTTTCAAATATAATACTCTACGGAATCATTTACACATCCATGAAGAGGGTGTCAATACTAAACACGTGGGTAGGAGCAGTGGTGGGTGCGATTCCTCCTCTGATGGGCTGGGCAGCCTCATGTTCACTTGCAGACCCCCGCGCATGGCTCTTGTCTGCTTTACTATACTGCTGGCAGTTCCCGCACTTTATGTCTTTGAGTCACGGTATCAGGGAAGAATATAGACGTGCCGGCTACGTTATGGCTTCATGGGTCAACCCGGCCAAGAATGCTCGCGTGGCTCTTCGGTATTCACTGGCTCTATTCCCAGTTTGTATCGGTCTCAGCTACTTCCATGTGACAGACTGGCTGTTTGTTGTGGACTCGTCAATCTTGAATGCATGGCTAACATATTTGGCCTACCAGTTCTGGCGCGAGCAGCGAAATGTGAGACCACCCCTAATTCCGTTTGTGCCCCTGAAAAGCCCCTCGAAGAAACCAAAGATGGTCGCCTCGGAGTACACAGCCTCAGCTGCTTCCAATGCTTATGCTCGCAGCTTGTTCTGGGGTAGTGTCTGGTGCTTGTCCGGTATACTGGTGTTGGCAATGGTCCACAAGGAGGGTCATTTCGCTAGATTGTTCGGTACCGATACCGAAGACGACTTTGACGAAGATGAAGTTTTGAAAGCATAGGCATAATGACTTGTACATATTTTTCCCTATATATATGAAACTTTTCAGATACTTTGTATATAACTGGGCTTTGCTTTAATTGAAGTCTCATAGGTTGACCGCAGGGTTTGAGACAATCGGCCATAATTATTCAATTTCAGTAAAGTTAACGAGAACTCGCGCTAGTCTAATTAATATCATCTGCGCGCGCGCGAGCTAGTGATCTCAAGTCCGATCGGGTCACAGTGTTTCTCAGGCTGAAAAATCTTCCCCTTAAACCCATACTGTGCGAGTTTATGGCGCGGTGCTGACACTCATCAAACACTTATTGATAGCACAGCTACTGTGTAACCTAATATTTACCTCGACGTCAACAAAAAAGTTGTGCACCGCAATATCTCCATGTTTCTACCAGCAATTGCAGCTGGCGGCACGTATCCGTGGAGCACTAGCGGCCGTGATATTGGCAGCCATGGTGAGGGGACTGATGTTGCCACGAGACTAGGGCGGCATGAGGTGCGTACTAGAACGCATGGTGGTGGTCGCTGGCGACAACAACAGCAGCACATGACACAGCATCAGCGGCAGCAGCAGCAACAGGGCATGTTCTCGTCTACCGGTGGAAGAGGAGGTGCTGGTGCCAATGGCGGAGTGGGAAACTCCAGCGTGCTGACTCGTGGGTTGAACGGCTCCTGGCCGAACCTTGAAAGCATTAGACGTAGGGGAGGAGGGTTCGACAGCCAAAACAGTGCAGCTTATAGTGGTGGCAGTAGTGGTGGTGGCGGTGGAGTTGGAGGCCTCAGTAGAGGAGGTAGTGGTAGTGGTGTGCCTAGCGGTGGCATTTACGGAGTTAGCGTGTCATCCTCAGGAGTTGGCGTGTCGCGGCTAGAGGATCAGTGGATTCGAGACCTCTGGGTGGTTCGAGTAGCCCGACGAGGCCGTCGTACCAGCAACAATGCAGGCGATATCACTGCTGATATCTCTGAGGACTCGACCGCTGGCAGAGTAAATACCTCAACGACCGCTGCTGGTATTAATAGCATGACTGCGTCATCGGCTACTGATCAGGTGGACCTAGCTGCTGAGGCAAGAGATAACTACCTCTTGTCTGTCCGCAGCTTGGGGTATACCTACATGAGACCGCCTGGAGTTTTTAAAACTATGCAAACAATGCTGGATGAAGAGGAGGATCGAGATGAGGAAGACGGCGACGAGGAGGGTGTCGCGTCCAACAGCAATGCCATCCTCCCGGGTACCCAGGCGCAAGCAGCTAATGCTAGTGTAAACCTGGATGTGGACGAAGAAGAAGCCAACACAATGGCCATAGATGTCGGAGTCGAGGCACAACCCGACGCATCAACAGTATCTACCGGTGAGACATCACACAGCACGCACGTGTCAGCTGAAAATGTTCAGGATCCTCTGACTCGCGCTCAAATTGCAGTTGGAGTCCTTCCAAGTGGCACAGAAGCACTAGGCGACGACGATATGCAAGAGCGCGACTTGGATGCAGATATTGGCGAGGCTTCAGAGGCTAACTACAGTGATTACTCTGAGGACTACGAGGAGGATGTAGACTCTGAAGCCCCGCTCCACGATGTAGACTCGGTCCAAATTGACGCAGATGATGCATACAACGAGGAGGAGTATCAAACTGGATTTGCTGCATGGGAGGAGTATGGCCAGCCTGAGCAAGGAGAGGAGGACGTGACCCCCTTGCAGCAATACACTAGAGCCATACCGGAAGCTCCTGTACGGACAAATGGTATCAGAGCAGGGTACAATGATGACGATGTGGCGGTGGAGCTGAATGCCCGCTCAGTTCCGCGAGGTGCTATTGGTGTTGGTAATACCAGTCATGTCATCATCACACCCAGCAGCTCCGAGCATAGCATTCCGCGAGCTTCGACGCCAATTCGGGGCCATTATGCACCACCAGGATCGCGTAACAGGCTGCATAGCGACACCAGTTTCCACTCAACCGATCTGCCCATAGGGAATCATTCTCTTTTGCTAGAAACTGAATCTTCCTTGGCCTCAACCCCCTCATCTTCGTCAGCTGGCTTCTCGCATTCTGGCAACTCCAGTGGGGCTGCAGCGGCGGCGTTGGCGAATCTTATGGGACCTCCGTCCGTTGAACCACTGAGCTCTACCCCGCGACGAAACCCCGACAGCAGTTTTGACATGTCATTTGCATAGCTATTATTATTTATATTTTTGTCAGTTTCTCTTTCATAGAAAGCTAGGTAGCTGCCAATCTATTACTGCTTTTGCTCTCATTTTGCTTGGAGTCTGTCGTTAGCACTTTTAAGAATTTAACCCCGGGGCTTGAATTTTCAGATCACACCCGCCCCGTAAGCTTAAATCTTGGAAATCGCGTGCCGTGACGCATCGCGCATCTTATTTACAGCGCTGTGACTGTGGTACCAAACGTGCCCCACTGATTTTGTAGATGAGCGCACCGGAGGGCAATGCGATAAGGGAAAGCATCTGGGATGGTAGCCTCCCCATAAGGATAGTACTCGCGGCGAACGAGGCTCGTCGATTTGACTCGCCTCATGAGTATTTTGCAGTTGTGGCCCGCACGTCGTACCTGCCTATAGCGATGGAGAAAGCGTTGCAGTACTTCAGGCCGTACTTGAACGACCCTGAAGCCAGTAATGATCTTTCTGATTGGTGGCTTGACTTTGAGAACGTCCCCGTAAGGTGGTAAGTTGCTGCTTTTGTGTTACTTATCGCACAAAAGACGGAATTGGTCTGACATGTACTAGGAACTGGCCAGTGGGGCTATCATTCGATCTTTTGACGGGTTATAACCCCTCTGGTGAAAGCGGTGGTCCACGTAAGGAAGACCTGATACCCTGGACCTTGGTCTTACACCAGCGTGATTACCCCAAAAGCCACATCTTGGCGTTCAGCTCTATGGGGACGTTGCGTGATTACTGGTTAAATCAATCAAAGGAAGCGGATTGCGTCAGAACCGGCAACGCCAATTCGATAATGAGCCTGTCTAAGAACGATACCGATAAGCTATGGGATAGCGTACTTAATGGTAAGTGCTCACCGTTTTTTTACAGCATGCGGACGGTGCAACTAACTAGGACTTAGACAATTATAGAGATTTTTGGTCTGCAATGGATAGGTTGATGCCACCGTCAAAGATGTCACAGATCAAAGCGATACCAATAAAGATATATCTTCCGGTATCGTACCGTGTTCTACAGGCAAAAGTGACCCCTTACCTCGGTGGCGGCAGTGTTAGTGACCACTCAGATGGTAATGGCAGCGGAAGAGGAGCTGGAGGAGGAGGTGAGCCACAGACCGTTGGAGGAGCATTGAATAGATATTTACCGGACCTGTTCCCATCAAGAAGAACTTGTATACTGGCTAGGCCCGCTCTACATGGTGCCATACTGCCCATGAACACGTCGCTGGTCGACTTGTACCGGTATGCAATGTACCGGGATGGGTTCCTACACCTGACGGTTGTCATGATGGCATAGAGCACGTGAGTCAAAAGTCACGTGGCTTACCAAGGACGTCTCCCCACGCTTACGGCGACTGAATGCATTGAATCCCAAGGGATTCCCGGCTCCAGAGCCTGCCTAGCTTACGGGCCCGGGTGGATTTCTGACGCGCGGCGCGCGCATCTTGAGATCTACTGCGAAAAAATCCCGATCGATTTCGACGATTTGATCCACGTCTGACTGAGCCGGCGCGGCTTCATCAATCGACCAACGATCTAAGATTTTTTTTTTTTGAAGCACATGCACTTTTGGCGCATTAACTTACTAGCTGATAAGCAGGTATCAATTGATTCGCGGCAGTGACTCACCCCCGGACAATTCAAAAGATCTGTATTTCAGATCTACTTTTACTTCTCACAGACGGGTTATTGTCACTGGAGGGTTTTTGATGCTACGGAGAATGGCTCGTACATACAAGGATGCAGTTGACTCGCTGAACAGTCTTCAAGCGAACTTCGCTACGATCGAAGCTATCCGTAAGGCCGGTGGGAAATCAAATGCGTTGGCCATTCCCCAGATGCTGGAGTGGGCTCGGCGTGCAGGGTACCCGGACCCAGCGGCGTTTGATAAGCTGAATGTGGTTCATGTAACTGGTACAAAGGGCAAGGGGTCAACGTGCTCTTTTGTTCAAAGCATTTTGAATCAATACAGAGGGGCTGCTCCTACAACACCTGGCAGTAAGAGCATAACCAAGACTGGGTTATACACATCTCCGCATCTCAAGACGGTTCGAGAGAGGATCAGGATCAATGGAGAGCCAATTGAGGAGAATAAATTTGCACAGTACTTCTTCGAGGTTTGGGATGCGTTGGAAGCCACGAACTCCGACCTGGACAAGTTCCCTGAGATGGGACCAGGAGAGAAGCCGGGATACTTTAGGTTCTTGACGTTACTGTCATTCCATGCGTTTTTACGGGAGGGCGTCGATACTGCTATTTACGAAGTTGGCATTGGCGGCGAGTATGACTCCACAAACATTGTGGTCCACCCCTCCGTCACAGGGATTTCATCGCTTGGGATCGATCATGTGAGCATTCTGGGCGATACTCTTGAGAAGATTGGCTGGAATAAGGCTGGTATCTACAAGCCCGGGGCCCCGTCTCTGACTGTCGTGCAGCCCGACTCGCCACTGCAAGTCTTGCGGGAGCGAGCCGCAGAAAAGGGCAACGAGCTCGTGGTGGTGCCGGTTCACCCAGAGGTGCGCCAGCTTGAGCTGGGGCTCAAGGGCGAGTTCCAGCGCATCAATGCATCACTAGCTGTCAAGCTTGCAGCAGAGCATCTCAAAAATATGGGTATAGCAGAGTACCCAAATATTGACACGGAGCTACCCGAGGAGTTTGTCAGGGGTTTAGAACAAGCAAGCTGGCCCGGTAGATGCCAAACTTTACAAGATAAGAACATACAGTGGCTTCTGGACGGCGCGCATACACCAGAGAGCATCATTGAAGCTGGTAAATGGTTTGGGTCCGTCTCTGCTCAACCCGAGGGCAAGAAACCTACCCCGAGGTTTCTTCTTTTCAATCAGCAATCGAGAGACGCTGTTGCTCTGGTGGGGTCACTTAAGGCTACTATAGACACGTTTGGTCTCAAGTTTGACCAAGCTCTATTCACCACAAATGTCACATGGTCAGAGGGTTATTCGTCGGACCTAGTATCGCATAGCACGTCAAAGGATGATGTGGAGAAACTGGTTGTGCAGAATTCGCTTGCTCAGGCCTGGCATTCCTTGCAACCTGAATGCCCTACCAAGGTATTCAAGTGTATTGAGGAGGCTGTGGACTATGTTCGGGCACAAGTTGGCGACCAGCCCACTGACGTGCTCGTTACCGGCAGTATTCTGATGTTAGGTGGGTTCATGACCGTTCTAGATGGTAAACCAGCAGCATAGTCTATAGTCACGTATTCAACTTTCGTTTTTTGTTACAACGTTCTAGGAAATTTCCAAGTGTTAGTAAATTTCTGTTTTCAACGTCTTGATTTCTGGATTATTCAAGTTTCGTGGTAGTTCACTCAGAATTAAGCGACGCGGGGGCCGCGATTTTATTAAATCGTGCGCGCAGGCAGCCGCGACTTGACAACTACTAACGTTCATCAGATTGGCAGCATTGCATGCACATTTCGGCTAAGCTGGGCCATAAACTGACCCTGAATCCCAACGTTCACAACTTGATGGAGTGACCACATGAAATAAAAAACCCATTTGAACTCAAATGGCTCGTGACAAATTCCAACCGGATGACTTACCGTTCAATGATACGTCAAAATTCCGGCGGGTGGCTATAGTCACTGGTGCTAGTGCCGGGATAGGCCTATTTACAGCACTGCACTTGTACATGCACGGATGGGTTGTGTATCTGGCATGCCGTAACGAGGCGAAGGCCCTGCAAGCTATGGACTTTATAAGACTAGAGGCTACCGCGCGACAAAATATCAAAAAGGACTTCAACAAGCTGGTGGGCGCCACTTCTGGGGGGTTGGAGTTCTTACCTCTAGACCTCTCGAGACTACATTCAGTGCGGGATGCTGCCGACGAGATCAAGAGACGTGAGCGGTTCCTACACCTCTTGATCAACAACGCCGGTATAATGGCTGTGCCTTACAAGCTCACGGAAGACGGATTTGATATTCAGATCCAGACGAATCATATTGGACCGTACCTGTTCACGCGTTTGCTGCTACCGTTAGTTCTGCGGACAGCCAAGGATGATCTGTCCATTGCGGCTGATGTAACGGGTCCCGTCATGCCTAGGATTCTGTTCTTGTCCTCAGTGGGGCACTACCTGGCCGCAAGAGACGTTGACCTGTCACAGAATCATAACCATGCTCCGCTAGCGTACTACTCCTTTGTGCGGTATGGGAACTCCAAGATGGCAAATATACATACCGTGAAAATGCTACATTATCAGCACCCAGAAATCTTGGCGCTAGCTGTGCACCCTGGGTACGCGCTGAATAGCGAACTTCTACGGTTTTGGACCTCGATGAGGTATGTTGGAGGGCTGTTCAAGGCAAGCTTTTGGGGAATTACTAAAGTGATTGGTGTCACGGTCGAACAGGGCAGCTATGCGCCGCTCCGCGCCGCTCTGAGTAGGTACATTACCCCGGCCGTGGATGGCGGCAAGTACTATGAAACGTTTGGTGTCGAGGGTACTCCTTCGAAAACTGCCAGGAATATGGAGATGGCTGAACATACGTGGGCATGGACTGAGAGGCAGCTGAAAGAAGGCGGCTTTCTTTGATTGTAATTGCTACTGTACTATAAGAGAAATGAGAAACGAGTGTAACGAAATGACGCGAGCAATGGTGCTTAAAGCATACCAGTAATAATAAATATTTGTACAGCGAAACTTGTAGTCTTAGTCGGCTATAGGGGCTTCTTGAAATGTGCCTGGAGCCAGATACGATACATTTTGATTTTCCTTTGTCGATTGACCACCAGTCTTCTATCAGTGCCCACCTTGACTATCTCAAGCGGGGTTTCAGCTTTGCCGAAGATGTTATGCAGCTCCTCTTCGGTGAAGAAGTAGACACGAGTGCCGTCACCTCGAATGTAGAAGTTCTCATCCAACAGTCTGCCGCCCTTGAATCGTAGCTGAGTTAGGTCATACCTACCGTAGTCTCTGAATAGAACATGACCACCGGGTTTCAGCAGACGCTGAATGTTCTTAACGGCTTGCGGCCATTGTTCAGGGGCAAGGGCAGAGAAAACAAAAATCATAACCAGAATATCCACCGAGTGCTCCTCTGCACCGTCTGGGAGATTTTCCGGATCAGCAAGGTCCCATACCGCTGCATGTGTGAACTTGGGGTTGAAAGAAGCTGATTCTTTGACAATTTGCACTGCCTTGTGTGAGAAGTCCACACCAATGATTCTAAGGTCCGGGTTCTCGTTAGTTTCCACGACGGGGAACATAGTGTTGCCAGCCCCACAGCCGACTTCGAGAATAGTCTTGGGCCCAGCAGATGCCTGCGTTGCCTCATAAAGCTCCGGGAACTCTATGCGAAGCCACTTGCGGTCCTTGAAGAAATTGTCCTTGTTGTTTCTATAAAAAAGATCCCAGTATTTGGCAGGGTTCGACATGAATAAGTTCTTGTCAAAGGGCTTGACGGGTGCTTCCTTCTGCTTGGAGATCTTGATCTCGGCCTCAGCTTGTTGCTCGTCGTCCCATTCAGCATGGTCCCTTCAGACGTTAGTCTCTGAAATTTAGAATGAAAGCTTTGATGAACTTACCATGCGTTGTAGCTCCACACGTCGTCCTTTTCTGTGAGAACTCGTTGGCCGAAATCATATGGCCGATCTCCCCGGTCATGCCTCGACGGAATGGGAGCTCCCTTGACAGGCTCAGACTCAGCGATGATCTCAGCAGCTGGGTCAGCAGCTGGGTCAGCAGCTGGTGCTACTTCAGTCTCATCTATCGTCATTGTTGCTCCTATGTTGGTGATCCCTGGAGAGAGCAGCTTTAGAGACTGGAAAACAGATTGACTGTCTATTTTTTTTTTTTTTTTTTTTTTTTTAAAGGCCCACTCCCGATCGGATAAACCACGTCACCCCTTATAAGTCCCAGTCCACCCAAAAGAGCAAGTGCCCACTTTTGTCGGGGGTGTGTACGGAGAGAACCGCGCTAGTGGGAGTGGAGGCGCGTCTGCTGTG
>JAKTSO010000081.1:0-51538 GCA_030580275.1 Groenewaldozyma sp. yHMH443
TGAGGGGGTTGGGGAAAAGAAGGGAAGGGAAAAAAAAATATTAAGATAAAAAAAAAAAAAAAAAACGGGAAGAGCACCGAGCTTTGGTGAACGAAGCAAAGAGCCCTAAAAAAAAATGGGGGGCCAAACCCCGGGGGGTCGCGGGGGGGGTGGAAGGGAAAGGGGGATAAAAAAAACAAAGGGCGAGGGGAACAAAAAAAAAAAAAAAAAAAAAAAAAAAAAAAAAAAAAGGTACCTAAATAAGGTCTTAGCGGGCCGTAACCATAGAAATCGCTGTCTCGGGAGGCGAATCAGCGCCCATTGAATTCGATCGATCGGTAAAACTTTTTTTTTTTTGGGCCAGCCTAAAAAAAAATTTTCCCCTTTCTGCGGGATTTCGGGCATCTAGCAGCGAGAATCTGCTACAAGTGCTAGGAAAAAAAAATTTGAAACGGGAAGTCCCGTGTGTCGATCTGAATACACACCCAGCGGCACCTGGAGAAACTCGGAGCTCAGTCACTGTAGATAGTAGATTACTTTGTAAAGCTGACTCAATATTGGGGCCAATGCGCCCAAAGTCAGTTCGAGTCATGTCCGGGGACATTCCTGCCGTAGCTTCAACACTTGAAGGTACATAACGTTACCAAGGCAAGGTGTGGCGCTGTACCCTCGGCTCGCAGTGGATACAAACTCTGATCACCATTGTATCAAACTGTGGGATTCAGCTGCTAAAGGGCAGTGTGTGATCTTGAAAGCTTACTGTGCATACTCTAATTGCACGACTACAAGCTTTTACAACGTTGTGATAGTACTCGAATTGAATTTCAGGTACACACTACAAACGATTGTTAGACAAAGTCTCTCAGGACGCAATAAATAAGTCCAGCTATTGCTCAACTGCCACTCCCAGTGTGACGAAAAATCTCAGAGTCATTAAATCAGTTGTGAATTTTTTGAGATCATGTAGGATCACACAGTGTGAATAGAGAATCATCAACGACAACGTCATCTGGTGGCGGTTCCGCTGATGCAAAAGCTTGACATCAAGGAGATCGTCTCTCCAGCACTTGGAAGCACTTACTCATTCGAAACTTAGAGCCGCCTGCAGCTTATCAGTTTTGATCTACCTCTGAAGCCATATTGTTAGACATTTTTGTCTCTCTCCGCCATTTGTAAATAAAGCAGTCTCAAGCTTGTAGAGTCAGAAGTACAGAGTACGCGACCTATCATCAACCTCACATCCCCACATCCGATTGTACGGCGGATGCTTAATGGGAACATGATCTTATGTCCGCCCGGTCGACAAGAATCCTCATTCTCTTGAGAAATAGTTCACAGCAACATGCCATCACCAAAGCTCAACATACCTATCCTTATTAGATCCTTATTCTCCCTCAGTCCAAAAATGAGAAAGACTGAAAGCCCTCTCCTGGCCTTGAAGCTAGATGCACAATTGACGGCACGGATTCTGCTCATACAAGATGAGTAACGAGTAGGTTCATCAGTTCAAACCTTTCAGTTGGAACAATTGGTATATATTTTTTGAGTAAAATCATAGCAGGAGCCAAAAAGACGCCGAGAATAGAACGAACTTTCAGTCGAAAAGCTTTGTGATTATGCTTACCTTCTGTTTCACCGTTGTGGAAAAAAACGATGAGGAAGAGAAAAAGAAGAAAGAAAAGGAATTTTTCACTTCAAGCTTGTTGACTGGATGATGGTCGGTCACACTCAAGATCTTTTTGGGTAGGTTACGCTTAAGTTTGCATGCCTGTGCTTACGAGAGCACGTGCTTTTTTGGCACTGTCATGTGTGACTAGCGCGCTTTGCTGAATTCAAAGATCTCACGTGCCGATCTATCCCCTTGCTCGAAGTAATTTCCTCATCAGCTTCTACGGCTCTCTGCCAGTGTGGCAAGTTCCTTGCTGTAACCAGCTGCCAGCTAGGCCCATGCATGCTCATGAGTTAAAACAAATCAACTGGAGCCTTGTTAGTCTGTCATTCAGTAAAACGGCGGTCTGTCTGCCAGCAGAAGGGGAACAAGCAGTACTCTCTGAAGTGGCACTGAGCAAGAGCGGGGTGCTATCTTTGTTCAGAAGAACTTGGTCTGTCCCAACTGGATCACGGACTGGCCTCTTCTGGGGTAAATAAAGCACGGGGCATCGGCATCAGAATACCTTGGTGACGGCCGAACTCAGAGCACTGGAGATTAAAGCTTGCCAACCTTTACCGCTCAATTGCCTGCACGCTGCGGCGCTTATCGCTGGAGCGGGGGTCCTTGAACCAGAGTGAAATATCTAGGAGCTGGGTGCTGCAATGAGTTTAGCGACGTTTTTTGCGGCGTACTGCTTAGGCGTTATAACTTTGCCGGTACTTGCCTGGGTCGCCTGGAAATGGCTTTCGTCACAACCTGTGGCCCCAAAGGAGGAATTGGATTTTGAATTCGCAGAGAAGGAAGAGGCAGAAAGCGCAGCGAACGAGCTGGAGATAGAGGGAGAAACTGGGACTAATGCATACATGGCAGGCTGGTTAATAGTGTCAAAGGAATACTATCCTTATCCAGCGGGCCAATCTCCAGACACAAACCTGACTGATACTGCTTACTCTTCTCTGTACAAAGTCATGAACGGCGGTGGGAGCAACGGGGCGGGTAATGGGTCCGATACAGGGTTGGAGTCATCGCCCGATAACTCAGTACCAGGATCGCCATCCCCTGCCGGCACCTCAGTCAAAAGCCCCTCGTTGGGTGGAAGTAGCAAGTCTGCCGGTGGGAGCTCAGGAAACAAAAAAAATGCTGCTAGGGGTAACAAGGTATGGGCTGTGCTCAAGCATGGAAACATTTTGTTATATCCTGATGCAGATGAAAGAGACGTCAAGCACGTTATCAACATCGCCAACTACGTCGTGACTATCTGGCCGCCAAACGTAGGAGACGGTGAACTATTTATTAAAAGGAGCGCTATCTGCCTCATCAACAAAGACGCATTCAGCGAATGGAAGCTGTTCAAAGGTCTCAGTAATAGCGAGACGGTGCAGCAACTGCAGCAAATTTCCCCGCTGGCCATGCCCAAGGATAAGTGCTTTTATTTATTCAGCGACAACTGCAGTGAAAAGGAGGATTTTTACTTCGCATTGATCCGAGCTGCCAAGCGGACGCCAGTACCGAGCACTAAGGCCCACCCGCGAGCGGAATTGGGCCAGTCTGACGCGGACAAGTTTGACCCATCCGTATTTGCGCGACCCTTGCATTTCAAAACACAAGATATGATGGATCTTATTGTAACTTTGCACTCTACGGATGCCAATATTCAAACGCGGTGGATGAATGCCCTGATCGGGCGGCTTTTCTTAGCAATGAAGGGTACCGGGGTTTTGGAGGAGAAGCTGCGGGAGCGTATCGTGAGAAAACTCAATCGCATCAAGAAGCCCACTCTCTTTGGGGAAATAGAGGTTAGGCAGGTTTCCGCCGGAGACTCTGTCCCCTTCTTCTTTCAGCCCAAACTCAAAGAGCTGACTCCGGAGGGCCGTCTAGTGCTTGAAACAAACATTGAGTATTCTGGTGGTATCTCTCTAGAAGTTGCTACCAAGGCAAGGTTTAATTTGGGGACAAGATTCAAGACTGCTGATGTTTCTGTTGTACTATCTGTGACACTTCAGCGTCTTGAGGGCAAACTGGTATTCAAACTCAAGCCGCCTCCCTCTAACCGGGTCTGGTACGCTTTTGAGACTATGCCCAAGTTGACTTTCAAAATTGAGCCGATTATAAGCTCGAAGCAGATTACTTACTCAATTATCACAAAAGCCATTGAAAGCAGGATAAGGGAGAGTTTCAAGGAATCGCTTGTTTTGCCATTTATGGATGATATGGTGTTCTTTGACACCAGCGACGAATTCTATCGCGGGGGGATCTGGGACAGATCAGTGCAAACTGAGAGAAAGGAAGCTAAGCCCTCGCAGGGTCAAGGTGAGGGTCAGGAAGACCTGGAAGGTCATGATGATGGTCTTAGCTTAAAACCCTCCGCCACAAGCCCGCCCTCGAGAATAAGTTCGGGCTTTGAGGAACGTGCTGTTCCATCCTTGAGGCGCAGAGTTTCATCTGGATCGTTAATTCATGATGAGTCTACCGTCAACGATGATGATGGAGGTAGTGTAAAGAGCGGCATACTTGGTAGGAGAAAGGTTCAGGCAACGTCGAAATCCTCAGCAGTGGACGAGCACGGTGTCAAAGAGGGCAATCGGTTCTCTGAGGCAAACATGCGAGCTCAAGGGAGCGCGGCTGTTACTGGCACTAAGAATATGATTGGAACCGTTAAGAAATGGGGCAACTGGTACTTCAAGGAGAAGATTTCGGCATCTGCTAACTCTGCAAGCAGGGGAGGCTCGGGAGGTTCGGGAGGCTTTCCCACGCGTAGCAGCGAGCAGCAAGGTAGTAGCCGCAGGAGAAAGCAATCCGCCAACGGAACCTCCAGTGAACAGGGCAAACCACTTTCAGCTCCGTTGCCTCACAACTTCCCTCCTGAACTCATGAACCTTATCAAAGAGACTGATAATCCATATACTGCAACTCCGGATATGATGCTGCCCACTCTCCAAAATAAGCCCAGTCCTGGAGCCAGCCCCGCTGCAATGTCTGTGACTTCTGCCACCGAAGTCATTAATACCAACGGCAAAACTGTGAGCTCCACTTCAAGCGTGACCTCATCAGGCTCATCACAGCAGAGAACACCTTCGTTGCACAAGCCCCCGTCAGAGTTCCCCCGTCGTAAACCTGTTGGATCTCGTCTCAATACTGAGCATGTGCCTGAGTCTGGCGCAGAAGAAACAAGCAGCTCTCAACAAGAAGAAGAACATCATAGCAGCACGCCTGTCTCCAAGCACTCGGCCTCTTCTTCGCTGGAAGTAGACCCCTCGTTCACTTCTGACTCGATACAGCATGCAAAAGATCAGGACGGTGCAAGCTCCGTTGGCTTCTCAAGCTTCTCAGAAACACCTCAAGCTTCAACCTCATCTCAGGAAACCGAACGTCCAGCAGAAAGTATAGACACACCTTTACTTACCGGCGTTCCTATTCTCAAAGCGCGGGGATCATCAATCACTGAGGCCAACTTTGAGTTCCACCCGAGCCCGCCTAAGACAACAGCGACGCCCTCATTTATAGAGTCAACTTCGAGCCATCACAGTGTACATGAAGCTGCGAGCACAACAACCAGGCGGCATCCTACCGTTGTGCGACGCAAAAAAGTGGGCTCGGCAAGTACAAGTCCTACTACAACTACGGCACCCGTAACAATTACTAGTGCGCCTGCCACCATCGCAGGCACAACCAGGAGCCCCTACGGTGCATCAGAGCCACCTGGCAGCAGTTCGGACGACACTACAAAGTAGCTAAACGTATTCTTAAGCTTCGAAATGACTTCATTCCTACTACATATACACTTATTATACTCATCCATTGTGATAAACATCCGCCAAAATCAAAAGCCTGCTGTTGACCGCGACTTCAATAAATAATCCAAACTCCAAAATAAAGATACTGAGACGCCAATCTATCCCAGAAAGCCGTGATAGCAACCACTGGATTATGAATCAAAGTGATCTCATCAACAATATTAATAGTGAATAAATGAGAAAAGATTCTCAAACGCTTTGTTCCAGTTCAATAATAAACTTGGATACAAAATTCAAAGGTAGCAACCGTGGGTGGTCCGAAAATAGAGCAAGATTAAAATCCGTGCACCTGGATGTTCTTCTTGTCGATGCCGAGGGCGGTTGTCAAGAACTCCATAACCTTTTGACGCTGATCACCTTGGAATTGAAGAATATCACCGTGTTCCTCGTCCTGATTGATGTGGCCGTTGCAACCAAAATCCTTCTTCAGAGTCTTGAGGATTCGCTTCAAATCATACTCTGTGGGAAGACCTTGCACAGTAGTGATGGTCTTTCGTCCGTTACGTTGCTGGCAACGGATATGAATGTAACTAGTCGACTGAGTATCGTCGTCACCAGTGTCGGCGAATGGATCAAACGACTTGAGGTTCTCGATGGACGTAGACATAAACTAGTTTTGAAAAGCAGTAAAGTAGCCTAGAAGGGACTTAAAGCTTCTTTTCCTGAGTCGAAGAGGGGGGTTGTTGTCAGATAAAAAGTAAAAGAAACGTAGATAAAAGAAAAAAAAACGGGAGGCGTAGTTTTTCTCTTTTATAGACTTCGAATAAAAAAAATCTGGTGTTGAGGGGGGGGCTAGAAAGTACGAAAAGAGAAGAGGAGAGAAGGGGAAGGTGATGGTGTTATATAGAAAATGCCAGATGGGTCAGACAGGGCTCCACTTTATCTACGCGGCCGCTTATGTAATTTAGGCAGCGTGCTCAGCAGAATTTGGCAAGTGAAGAAAGCTCGCTTCATTAACCATGTTAACAGCTTAGCTAACTACTATGAAGTCACCACTGAGAGTCAGGTGGCTGAGTTCTGCACTGATGACAAGTTGCAGTTTTGGCTTTAGGATTGCGTTAGGTAATCGCCAGTAAGCACGCACATTTATCATGGAGTCAGCGCTGGCAGACACCAGTTGGCTCAGAGTCAGAAATCAGGCTAGCATGGACCATTATTGTGAAGCTCTTGTGAGGCAATAGGAATGTCAACTAAGTACTTAGCCGTGGGGAGGCAAGTGCACAAAGTTGTGACATAACTATTATATATCAGGCTGTAACACCAACTCCTCATAGAGGTACTTTTCTAGTAATAATAGCTCTTGACTACTAATGATCTGATGCCAGGGCTGCGCTGAGCATGGCAGGCAGAACGTTGAGAGGGCCCAGTCCAGACTCTGTTGTAATTCAAGCGGAAGTCGAAAGCATCCACTATCAATCTTCCATCCCATTGCCATTCAGCTCCACGTGCAGTTCGTCGTTAACCCACGGCTTTTCTGTGTCAATGGTCGTACTCATGACTGTCATATAACCGTTACTCATAGTAGACTGCTAGCTTTACCAAGCTGGACGGGACGGTCCTGGACCTTGAGTTACGTAATACCACTTCCTCGCATGGTGGGACCGCGCCGGCCCATCCATTGGGCTCTCTGAGAGGTACATTGAGCTAATCGGCGAGGCTGGAGTTCATCGGAGGATAAGCGGCAAAGCTCAGCCTAGTTATTTCAAGCTCATAGAATCCCCGGCCCTATTTAGGACTTCAACTCGACCCTGGAAACTGTTTTGATTGGCTTCTCTTGACAAATAGTTATCCAGCTTTTTTCCAGAAGGGTTCTGATTATATTGGAAACTGTTCGGGGACTAGCTGCTGTTAAGGGGTAGCTCGCTGACCTTTAGCATAATGTCCTCCTCAATTACCAGGTCAGAGGCTGACTTGAACACCAGTATCAAGAAGGCGACAAGTCCTGAAGAAACTGCTCCTAAGCGAAAACATGTTAGAGCCTGCATTGTGTACACTTGGGATCACCGGTCTGGGCGAGCTTTTTGGAATGCAATCAGATTGCAGCCACTCCAACACGATGAAGTTCAACTTTTCAAGGCTTTAATCCTCATCCACAAGGTGTTACAGGAGGGCCACCCAACGGTGCTTCGGGATGCACAAGGCCAGGAGAACTGGCTCATGTCCATGGCTAAAAATGCTCATGCCTCGTCCACTAATTTCCATCCGGGATACTCCAAGCTTGTTGATGAGTACATGCGATTGCTCATGAGGAAGTTGTCATTTCACCGAATACACCCGGATTTCAATGGAACCTTTGAGTACGAGGAATATATCTCATTGCGAACCATCAATGACCCCAATGAAGGTTACGAGGCCATCATTGACTTGATGAATCTTCAGGATGGTATTGACGATTTCCAGAGGTTGGTGTTCTCTACGCTATCGCATGGGAAGTCCAATGAATGTAAAATATCTTCTTTGGTCCCCATGGTGCACGAATCATATGGCATTTACCGGTTCATCACCTCTATGCTACGTGCAATGCATCAGACGACCAACGATGATGGCGCACTTGAGCCATTGAGAGAACGTTTCTACTCTCAGCACCGACGAATTCTTGATTTTTACTACGACTGCTCCAGTCTGAAGTATTTGACAGGGCTCATCACTATTCCTAAGTTACGGTCGGAGCCTCCTAACTTGCTTGCAGACAATGATGACGAGGGCCCGGCATTGCCCAGAAGACCTATGGATCGTGACGCAGCATCTACTGCTCCTCCATCAACCACCAGCTCGACGCCTGCAATCCCTGAGGCAGAACCTACTGGGGATTGGTGGAGTGGAGGCGAGGTCAACAACAATGAGCTTGAACAGCAGCAGTTAAGATTGCAGCAAGAACAGGAGGCTGAACTGGCCCGGCAGCAGCAGCTCGCCATGCAGCAGCAACAGCAATATGAGGAGCAGATGAGGCAACAGGCTGAGCAGCAACGCCAAGCTCAAGAAGCATTGATGCGTGATCAATTGCAACGCCAAGCTCAGGGTAGAGTAGCTGAGCTCGAAAGAGATATCCTTAACCTGAGGGGCCAATACGATCAGAGTCAATTGATGTTGGAACAGTACGATCGCAGAGTCAAGGCCCTGGAGGGGGAACTGACTCAATTGAACTCGAATACAAACATGCAAATGGAGACAAAGAACGAACTCATTGCTTCCTTGCAAGAGCAGGTGAACATGTGGAAGTCCAAATATGAAGCTTTGGCCAAACTATACTCACAACTGCGTCAAGAGCACCTCGATCTGTTGAACAAGTTCAAGCAAGTGCAGGCCAAGGCGGCTTCAGCTCAAGAGGCAATTGATAAGAGGGAGAGGATGGAGCGAGATCTCAAATCTAAAAATCTGGAACTGGCCGACCTGATCAAGGAAAGAGATAGAGCAAGGTATGACTTGGACAAGCATCGTGGCGGACAGAGGGAACAAAGTGAGAAAGCCGAGCGAGAATTGAGGATGCTCCAAGACAAACTGAATGAGTCTGATCGGTCAAAGGGGGCGGATCTGTCTCTGCTTATTGCCAAACACAACCGAGAGCTTTCAGAATTAGAGGGGGCACTCAAAACAAAGCAGAAGCTGCTCGATGAGTATCAGTCCAGGGGGGCGGTCAGTGGTGATATACTGCAGCAGAAGGACGATGAGATTGAGATCTTGCAGGAGACAGTCAATAGCATGGAACAGGCCCTGAGCGAGCTCAATCTGAATGGCAAGAGCGCAAGGGGTAGCATAGCTGAAACTATTGATGCTGTGCTGGAAGCTGCGTCAGAAAGAATTCAAGAGTCTCTTTTTGAGTTCGAGTCTCCAATGCAGGCCGGCAATCAAAACTCAACCCCGCCATATCTGCTATCTATAACAGAAAAGGCATCCTCAGCTGCCACAGACTTTGCCTCTGCCTTCAATGCTTACATTGCTGAAGATGGGGCTGCTGGTAGTGACTATGGTGAGCTGATCAGGAGCGCCATGATTTTCTCCAGTGCCATCTCAGACGTGCTTATGAACTCAAAGGGCCTGACGAGGCTGATCAGGAACGACGATATTGTTGACGAGCTATCTCATGCGTCTAGAGAAGCTGCTATTGTTGCCAGTACCTTCTTTGGAAGCCTCCACTCTGATTTACTGGAGGGGCTCTCGCTAGAAGACAAGGTGGAAGTTACCATTGGCGGAAACATTGACGTACAGCAAAAAATCAAGCTTTTGAATGATGTACTGGAAAAGATGATGCCTAAAAACGGTCATATCCTCAGCAGTAACGGTGATTTGGGTACTGCCGTGGACCAAGAAATGGCCAAAGTTGCAGAGGCAATTGCAACAGCTAATGCCAAGCTAACTGAGCTGCTGTCAAAACCTAAAGACCCCAAGTTTTCTACCTTTGATGTTCAGGTCAACGAGGCGATTTTGTCTGCTGCCATCGCTGTGACCTCAGCTATAGCTGTCTTGATCAAGGCGGCAACGGACTGCCAGCAGGAAATTGTGTCAGAGGGCAAAGGCTCCTCTTCTCGAACAGCTTACTACAAGAAGCACAACAGGTGGACGGAGGGCCTGATCTCTGCTGCCAAGTCTGTAGCAGGGTCAACGAACATTCTTATTTCATCTGCAGATGGCGTTCTTAGCGGTAATAACACCCCAGAGGAGCTGATTGTCGCTTCAAATGAGGTGGCGGCATCGACAGCGCAGCTGGTGGCAGCTTCGCGAGTGAAGGTATCTTTCATGTCGAAAACTCAGGAGAAGCTTGAGGCTGCCAGCAAGTCCGTCACAAGTGCATGCAGGTCGTTGGTCAATAAAGTTCAGGACATTTTGGAAAAGAGGTCTAGCAAAGAACAGGAAAGCGTCGACTTTACAAAGCTCTCGCCACATGAATTTAGAAGGGAAGCTATGGAGCAACAGGTGGAGGTTCTACGGTTGGAGCAAGCTTTGATTTCTGCAAGGAACAGGCTCTTTGAAATTAGAAAAGTGGATTATTTGAATGAAGAGGAAGATTGAAGAGAAGTATATAACTTGATCACATACCACGTTCGGTTTTCTGATTCTGTCTTCTCCGCTTGTTTTTGAACTAATGTGGTTAGCGTTATCAAATGAAGTTCCTCACTTTGTTCCCTTTCCCTTCTACTTACCCAAGCGTTGATCTGCTGATCTGAGAGCTCACACCGCTTTGCTATAAGCTCTCTTTCGGCTTTGTTGGGAGCCCTATTTGTTGCGAAGGCTTCTTCCAAAATCTCAAGTGCCTCATCCGTGTAGGATGGCCCTCTCGCTTTTCTCTTCCGCGGCACACACCTCTTGCCAATTCTAATTACCCCCAGACTTTCCTCGAACAAGCGGGACTGCTCCAATATGTAAGACTTCTCAGCGGCGAGTAGCTCAGAGAGGCACTCGTCACTATCTAAGCTTCTAGTGCCGGCGCCGCTAGAGTGTTGTAGAAGCTGTGGGGGATTAGCACAAGCATAGTGTGGAGGCACATTCACTTACCGTCGAGGAATCCTTGCAGAAATCCTTGTGCACGGACACCATCTCTGCCCATAACTCAGTGAGGTTCATAGACTCGAGGCGTTTATCATCCGCTCCATTCGAGCCTCGACTGTTGTTGTCGCTGTCACCGTTCCCTGAACCTTTGTCAGTCGCATCTAAGAGCGAGGTGAGTTCCTTATCCAGTGCGACAAGCGACTCAACGCTCGGCAACTCAGCAACTTTCATTTGTAGGTATGCAATGCCAGGACTTTGGTATGAAACTGATGTTTAGCTAAGTTGAAGTCAAGCGAATAAGGTTGGAGCTGACCTGAGTTAACCTCAAATGGGGCTCTCACGTGAACAATGCTGGCTGCCTTTTATATTAAAATTATGCGGTGATGTTAAGCTATCTGAGCACGGTCCAGTGATCTGATCTGTAGCACAGACTGTGGTGCAGCGTCCTACACAAACGATGACTAAGCTGTTAACATGTGAGATAAGGACCGCTGGACGCGATGCATGGATACATGGTCAGCGTTGCAAACTAAGACAATAGCCATGACTGTCCGCATCAAGCACCAACTCCCGAGTCGATAGTACTCGATACATGGGGATTTCCGGAAGTATGTTCTCAAAGCGAGTGATCAGCTTACCGAGCTGTGAATGCCAAGCAAGTAGTCTATAAGAGCAAGTATATGACTAGGTCTGATAAAATCTGAGGCAACAGTGTGGATCAAGAGCAGATGTGGACTAGTATAGCCAATAAGCTGATGCTATCATAGATAGAGAGCCATGTCCCGAAGTCCAAAGCAGCCTGCAGTCACAGCAGCACTGTAGCATGGTATGAGAACATTTATTTTCCAAAAGGCTTATAGCTTTCCCTCAAATGGGGATACCAACAGCCCCATATAGTCACGAGCCTTCGATGAATTCATAAAATGAAAAAGTCTCCCCGGGGGAAGTCGGGGCTGATTCCATCTTTAGTTCTGAGGCTGTTACAAACTTGTTGCGACGGTGCAAGTTCGCGCGCCGCTAGATCGGCTGGCTGCTAACTTTTTGTGGCTAGCCTACTCCAAGATAAGCTCGATCTTGCAGCTTCAGCTATAGACTATCGACGACCGATCAATTTTGAGGCTACGGCCATACATTTCCTCGACTATATATATATATATATGGAAGTATTCTCCACCTGAACACCCCCCTCTCCACTTTTCGCTCTCTTGTTAACGACGTGCCTATTTTCGCAATGGGCTCCGAAATACTCAATACTAGAATCTCATTCTTACCTCGTAAGACGCTGAGAAAGTCAAAAGACGCATTCAGCGCGCAGCACTTTGGCATCACACCATGTATAACCCCGTCAACCGTCTCCCAAGATATGAGAAACATCATCACATACATTGGTCAAGAGCATACTTTCGAGTATGAGAGCTTGGGAAAACGACCATCAGAGCGTAAAAGGAAAAGAAGAGCTTCAAGTTCTCCTCAGCTCGAAAAGGAAGACCCGGCGGCTCTTCCCCGGCCGCCCAATAGCTTTCTATGTGCCAGAAGTCTCCTCATGAGGCCCCTACACGACTTGAATGTCACTCCCATGCAGGTCTCCCAGGTGGTGTCTGACTTATGGAAGAACTTCAGTCATGAAAGATTCAAGCACTACTTTTCATACCTCTCATTTCTTGGAGCGACCATTCACCAACTAAGATACCCACAGTATGAGTACCGCCCTAATCGTCCATACTCCAAGTTGAGGCCAAAAAAGAAGCTAAGGTGTGAAAAAGGTGCGGAAAGTCTCTCATTTAGTGAGAGTCCCCAGCTAAGCGATGACATGTTCACTCCACAGAGCGACGGGGTGACCACGCCTAACACTCACGAAGTGATAAGCGGACCATTAGACCTCCGCTCTTGGTGCGAGAGCTGCTTATCTCAAAGTCTACTCCCCAAGGAGACTCAAGAGAGCTCGGACAAGAATGAATCAGACGCTGCTGCTTCACCAGTTCTCGCCATAGAGGACAGCTTTTCAGCAGAATGGTCACTTTGGAGCATAGACATTCTATCGCCCAAACACAGTTCCTCATTTCACGAGCTCTTGGAAGTCCAAGCACTAGAAAGAGCAGATTGGGACGGTCACACACTGGATTCGTATTTCATTGACCCCGATCTGATGATGGCAACACGAAGCGCCTAGCCGATGTTAAATAGAGAAAATTTAGTTCTGCCACTTAAAGTAGTTACATCTGAAAGCTGACCTGTCCTTAGAATGCTCATCTGATCCAGTTGGTCTACTTGGTTAGAAAAAAAGGAGCGAAAGATCTTGTGCTGAATCCGTCACGAAGACGCATCCTCCACATGTAACTTACTTAGAGCAAACCCAAAAGGCCCGTCCCTTGTTTGCCCCGGGTTTCTTGGAAACAAGCATTTTGCATGGTTCCGAGTGTACTGTACATAGTGGTGGTACCACTGGTGAAAGGAACGCTTTCCACCCATCCTTGTTAACCTTTTGTTCCTGCAGTTTCTGTTGAGTACTCTCCTCCAGCTCACGATACATCAAATAGTCCTGCGAAGCCGCATCTTCGGGCAAAGCAGGGCTCTCCACAGGGCTCTCCACAGGCTTTGGCCTCGCCAAAAACCCTCCGAGATTTTGCTGGCCACCCTTGGCTGGAGATTTCCTTCCTGTGGGCGCGGGCATCAACTTTTTGGCGGGTGGTTGGGCAGGGTGGATAACATTCAACGGCTCGGCCGGTAGCTTGCGTTTACTATCCTTAGTGCTAAACGAGCTGAACATATCCTTGATGCTTTGAGGTTTCTTGAACTGAGCTAAGTTTGAACTGCAGAGTGGTGGGAGGAGGTCATTCGGTTGAGTAGTCGTAGCATCCTTCAGCAGCAGGTCAGAAAACACAGGGCAATGATCAGACCCCAATAGCTCAGGGAGAATATCGGATGAAGCACAATCCAAGCCCTGCGAAATGAGGATATAATCTATTCTCGACCCAAAATTTCCTGGTCGTGCATCAAGTTTTATATTCCAGCATGTGTACATGCCGAAGCGTTTGGGGAAGCAATCCCTAGTGGTATCCTTGAGCTTCACATTATTGATCCACCCGTGAAAAAGCCGTCTATACGGAGTCATTTCTCGCCATTCCTGCAAATATTGCTCGTTCAGTCTGCAGAATTTGTCAAAGTCCGGCACCAGCCTTAGTTTTCCCTCTTTGGACAGCTCATGTTTACCGTCGGCAGAATCAATGAGCTCACTGCTTATATTCAGGTCCCCCATTACTACGACCTCGCGTCCATCTTCCCTCAGCTTCCTTATTCTCGCGTCTAGTATGTACATGAAAGCAGATTTGAAATCTGTTCTTTCGCCCGAGGAATTTGCCGGGCAGTAGAGCCCTATCACCACACAGGTCCCAATATCTACAATCACCGCTCGGCCCTCAGAGTCAATATCAGCGCCAGTTTCAGCGTCAACATTGTCAGCGTAGCTACCAACTGCCCACTTGGAGTCTCTATAACTGATCTTGCTGGTTCCTTGTTTGTACGTGAGATAACCAGTGATGCCCTCCTCGGCCTTGAGCACCGGGATATTGTCCTTGACATAAATCGCCACCCCACTATACCCCTTTTTCTCTCTAGGTAACGAGAAAAAAGAGCGATACCCGGGGATTATTGCCATGTCCCTGGGAAGGTCTTTGAGCTGTATCTTAGTCTCCTGAAGGCATATCACGTCGGCGTCCAAAAAATCGAACATGTACTTGAAATTCTTGTCGTGATTCCACGGCTTGTAGTTGAGTACATTCTTGATCCCACAAACGTTGAAGGTCACAAAACGAGTTGCGTCCGCTCGTTTGGGATACTTGTCCTTCAGGCCAGAGTCTGCCATACTCTCAAGCCATATTCTCTCCGGAAGTTTGAGATCCACCCCAAGAATTTATAGCAGTTACGCCCAAAGACCGAGATAAGATTATAGTAGTTGAATAAAAAAAATGTGGAGACTTTAAACGTTTACGATGTTATATGCCCTATTTACCTTTTCACAAGTCGAGACATCGCACCGACATGAGCCGTGAGTTCATTGTGCGTTTTGATAGAAGACAGGAGGAGGCTCCTTGGTGACCCTGAGCCCGCTTTACCCGAAGCTGTTTCCCAGGAAGTCGTATATACCTGTTCATTTTGGAGTACTTCAGATCCACTGGTTCTACAGAATGCTTGTTAGTGGCTGCTGGAGTCCCGCGTGAACAGAATTCACCCTACCTTATCCCATTGAGGATCCTGAATGAATGCACATAGAACTTTAGAGCCTGTTTGGAGCAATGGGTGGCCCGCCACTCTAAAATGAAGTTAGCAATACTAGAACTGCAAGATTAGGAGACTCATATCTCGTCTTACATTTGTAGAAACCTTTCCAGTCCGTCTCTTCTATGCTCGATAACATCGTCGGAAAACCTGTTCGTAAAGACCTTACCCGGCAACGGGGGGATGTTGACACGGCTGGATTCTCTCTCCAGAATGTCTCTGAAAAACTCAAAGTCGCTGTAACGGCGCCTGACGCTCGAGTGCTTTAGTTTGAATGCTGGTATGTTGGTCTATCCGTTAGATCAGTATCCCCTGGCTCGCTGGAGCCATCAATAATGCGAAACACATACCCTACAGACAATCTCATAGTCTGTGTACATCTTCCGTGCGGTGCCTACCAAGATGTTAGTGGGGTGGCCGATACGACTGGAGCCTAACTCTACGTACCGTGAGTTTGAGGGTTCCGCACCTACACTGTTAGAAAAGCGATCTCAAGCTCGCCATGTCAGCCACTTACCTCTATCTCAAGGAAATTCTCGGGGATACCGTAAATCTCATCAAAGGTCTGTTGCTTGAACTCCGGCCTGACATCAAATCTTTTTGGGTCGTTCGACTTGGAGCTGTCGCCAGACGGCATAGCGGTGAACTTTCTGGCCGGAGGAGGAGATTGCATTTTGTGAGCGCCTTTCTCCCCAACGAAAGGTCCTGATAACCAGCGTAGCTCTCACCAGGGTATTTCAGCTCGGGACGTAATTGCAACTGAATGATAGCGAGCTACCCGCCTCTGCAGCTTGATGAGGTGCGTGGTCTTGATCAGTCGCAGATATATAACGGTTAGGCTTTAGCCGAGAGCTGACTACTTTGGTGTGCTGATCGTGTGTGATGACATAACTCCAGTAGCCATCCAAGTTCTGCCGCTGAGTTACGCGCGTCTCACGAGTACTCCAAAGGCTGACACTGCGGCTTAGTCCAATTCAAACAAAACACTGAACAGAACGCGTTTGAATGGAGATAGATGGATGGGTACCTGACGCCGTACAAGATAGCTATCTTGGCGGTGAGTCTTGCGTTTTGCGACCAGGTCATTGATGATAGCGACAAGATGCGCGCGATGACGAAAATCCTGGAGATGATAGACGGGTATCCCCAGCGCCAGGACCCAATCCAGATTGTCCAAACAAGCCTTGACCAGTTCCAACCTTTGTTTGATGACATGAAATCTGTCTATGGATGCTCTCTATACGCATCGCTGGTCATGAGTCTGTGGAGAGTCAAATCTTTATCTGACTTGCACACATTCTTCCTTCAGCTCAATAGGTATCTTGTCAAGCCGCTTTGCCAGGTCATTGTGGAAAATGAAGATAGCGTGCCAAAGTTCAAGTTGGGCTCAAGCTCTATCTTGGGGTCTTTCTTCAGGCAGTGCTACCTGGCATTTGATAAGCTAAACTTCGACCAGTCTTCGCGTTTGTGGAAGGAGTTTGTGGACTTTAGGGCGCCGGTCAAGGAATATTGGGACTCAACAGCCCAGTATGAGCTAGGCTCTAGATCCCTTTCAGATGATGACTCAATACTGGAGCTACAACCTATAGTCGATCGGTCCTATGATGATCCGTCAAGGGCTAGCACGAGAGGCGTGGAGAACCTGGAGGCTATGCTCGACTATCAGATTGAGAGATTCGAAAAGAATGGCTGGATCTTGAGCGACAAGGCTCGCAAGCTTCTAAGCGATATTGTCGATACCAACAGCAATGTTCCTCCTGCTGCATTCTTCATGCAGTACTTGGATGCTTGTAGAAACCGAGATCAAGAGGTGGCATTTGATAGTCTGCACAGATACTATGATTATACTATGGATAGCAGGGGCCGGACGCATTACCAGTACGCGCTGTTTACACTAGCGATCTTACATGCTGAGTTCAACAACTCGAGCGAGGCTTTAAGAGCGGCAGAGGAGGCTATATCAGTTGCCCGTGAGAACTCCGATACTACCTGCTTGATCCAGATTCTTTCATGGCTGGTTGCATATCTGCGTAGCAACCCCACCTGCAAACTTCCAGCTTCGCTCGGCTCAAAGGATCAGATCACTCACTTACTGCGTACAAAGTCTATGGAGACTTCGCTACCATTGTACTCGCTGTCTTGTCAGTCAGATGCGCTACAACTCATGTCCGAAGGAGCCTCTCTCACAAGCATTTTCGAGTGCCTAGTCCGCAGCTTTGTGTTCAATATAACTGTGAACTCCATTGTTATGGCCAGTAACATGAACTTGGTGCAATCCGCGCTTTGGAGTCGGTGCGGCGTCGACGTGCTCTCGCAGCTCTACCTGGAAATCTGTACCAGCTATGATGAAAATGAGCTAAACAACTTCACGGCTCTCCACGCATCAATTCGCGACGCAAAGAAAAAGTTTTTTGCCGGAGATATAAAGGATTGTTTCTCTATGATGGATGACCTCAAAAGAGGCTGCAACAAATCGACCTCATTTGAGCAAATATGGCTTCCGGCGAACTTGATTCTGAAAGTCAATCTAGCCCTTAATAGAGGCGAGCTGGCTAAGGCTGATTATCTGTTGAAGCAGCTGGCTAGTATACGGGTTGTTGATGTCGAGATTCTGCATGAAAGTAAGTGCTGCAGGATAAGGTGGCACCTACTCCAGGGGAATGCTTCTTGTGCGTTGGAGATGGCAAGTGCTGAGGTGGACAAGGCAGCCAACCTGGACTTGGATATTTTGCTCCAGCTCAAGTACATGATCATGTACTCAAGGGCCCTGGTGGCTTCAGATTACCCTGTAAGAGCATTGTCAGTCGTGACAAGGTGCCTCCTTCTAGCAGAGAAGGCATCAATAGTGCCAGTGGCACTAGAGGCGATACTGATCTGGGGCATGATCTTGAACAGCCAAGGTGAGTATCATGATACAGTGGAGCTGGTGGATATCTCTATGCCACGAATTTTGGAGAGCAATTATGTGGAGCTCGTAGCAGAAGCTTACGATATCCTGGGTGACGCAGTTGCTGGGCTGGCGTTGGCGGACAACCACGGTGCCAAAATATGGCGTAAGGCTGTCAAGTACCTTGAGACCGCTAGGAATAATAACGTGAAGCAGGAAAACCTGATCAAGGAGATTTCTTGTTGTGAAAGACTCCAGCTCATCTACTCCCGGTATAAGATTGGGAGGGCCGAGGATCTTGCGCCGCTGTACGACAGGCTCGCCACCAATATGTCAGAAATTCGCTAAAGAGTGTTTTCATCTACTCTGAATTACTCGTTAAATAATTTATTAATGTCTCTCATAACCATGAGCGACAATCCTATGTACATAATCAATGCTTAAATATCAAGATAACAGACGAAGAACTAGCTCCCAGGTGCCAAACATCACGATGCTGTTGGGTACTGTCCTCAGCAGATGTGGGGTCAGCCCGCTATACATTGATATGAATCCTTCTTCTTTGATAATCACTTTGAAGCAGTTTATCAGACCTGTGTATTTGGGCTTGCCATTTGCCACTGGAGCTTGCCGTAGCCGGGTACGAACGACTTCATGGGGGTATGTTATTAGCGAAGCCATGAACTTAGCAGCACCAGCTGACCCCGAGGTCGCACTCCACTGCAAAATGCTATCGATAGTAGCCTTTGGTCGGCCAGATTCAATTCTCTCTTGTTCCTTTTTCATAATGAACCCCTTCATCTGCTCATATAAGACCCATTGTATGGAGCTTTCCACTACTCCAAGATACGACGCCGTTAGACCTGCATATAAACCTGATATCCCCTCCTGCTTAACCACCTTCTGCAGACAGTCCCAACTGTTCTTATACCTCCGTTGTCCTGTTGCATTGCCCTTATCCAGCTGAAGTCGTGTCTTGACGAGCCATATTGGGTTTGTGCAGGTGGACGTTGTTACCCCTGCTACTGCTGCAGCTCCTAAGTGAACCCAAACCACTTCCTGCCCATCATTGAAATGCTTCGCTATGAATGACTTGCTCACTCCATATGTGAAGAAATTGATTGATCTCGACGGGATTACCCCGACTAAAGTGGGACCCAAACCTTTGAATAATGACCTGAAGCCCTCTAGTTTGGACACTGCCCCTATAATGTTCAACGTATCACTGACATGATATACAATTCCTCTCATGGGAATCATCATACGAGCAATCCCCACGGGGCGCTCCAGATTGGGTCTAGCCTTAACAATTGATCCATACAAGTCACTTTGGAGCCTAGTCTTGATGACGTCTAGGGGGCTGGTGAAAACCGCACCGGCCATCCCGCCAATGCCGCCGGCCACAAAATGCATCCATGGGTTTATCTCCTGCTGGTTCTTATGCTGGAAATGGTTGTGCGTCCGTGGGACCACGGGCACTACCGGATCGGTGGTAGCATTTTCATCACTGTCCAAGTTCTCTATCTTAGGCGGCATTGGGAAAGCAACGCCATGCCTGTTCCCGCTATTGGACATATTTCAAACCTTGTAACCTCATAGAGTTTTATGTTATAAATAGAAGGTCGAAGCTGACGCAGGTGTCGTGCTGTTCATACAAAAGCTTTTGGGGCAAAATAATTTTGCTTGTGGTCCGCATTTACGCAGGCTCGGATCTGAAGTTTGTGAAGATCAGCCGTTATTAAAATACGGGTGGGCCAAATCAGCCTTAAAAGCTGTGATAGGTTCACAACTGCACGGTGACCTTCGTTTGATTATTACGACCAACTTGTATCAAGTTGCTCTTTAGCTTTGCATGAATTTCAAATACGTGCATATATATATAGGATATGTGTCTTGTGAGTTTCCTCTCCAACTTGTTCGTTTAAATGTAAGTCTCGTAAGCAACAGGAGCAATGGTCTCAGGGGCAGAGGTGGTTGTGTCGACTGTAACTGATTCCCTTGGCAGGACGGGCAGTCTCTTGAGCTGAACACGCTCACCCTTCTCCCTAGCAGCAATCTTCTTGGCAGCGTTGCTCTTGACACGGTCAAGGAACTCTTGTCGGCACTTGGAGTGCTTAACATGCTCGATTCTGAGGTTGACTCTCTTCTCAATGTATCTGTTGCCAACAACCTTCTGGACAATGACACCGACAGCTGACTTGGTCACGTTGTAGACAATACCAGTCTTTCCGTGGTAGAACTTGTGGGGCATACCCTTTTGAACAGCACCGTTGGCCTTGATGTCAACAATGTCTCCAACTCTGTAGGTCTTCAAGTAGACCGACATGGGGATGACACCATGCTTCTTGAAGTCCCTAGAGAAGGCATATCTGGTGCCTGATCTGTATCCTCGACTACACTCTGGGTTAGCATTTTAATTAAATGATCTTGACTCCCTGGGACCTTTAACTGAGCATCTCTGAACTAAGAACTCTCTCCAACATGAATTCCTCTTCAAGTCTTCCCTTTAAATCACAAAAGTCTTATTTTTCAAGCTGCTCTGCCATCTGTATCCCAAGGAGTTTGTTCGGACATCGTGCTCCATACCTTTTACCCATTTTTGTTGATTATAATTAGTTGGTTAAAAACGTTGGATGGTTTTCAGAAGTGAAACTTGTATACCAAATCTCCAAACTCGATGTTGAGTCCCAATCCGCGATCGCTCTTAGAAGTTTGGTGCCATAATCGCCAACAAGAGTTGGCTAACTGAGCAAAAATCTCGATCAAAAATTTATAAAAAAAAGTAAGGGCGAAGCCCTAATTTACCTTCCATCACGGACCTCGAAATAGACAGAACCCAGCGGCGAAAGAGCCCACCCCATGGCCAACATGAAAGACCTTGAAAATACTGGCAACAAGGAAGGTTAAGCATAACAGATATTAAATGTTTCAATGTAGAATCCCTTCTCGTGAGCGTTATTATAATTTATATATTATACTAAAACATCTCCTTTACACGTTACGCTTTTTAGTTCGCAAACCTGTCCTAGCACTAGACAAGGTTCCGCTCCCATATAAAAAAATTTTGTAGTAGAAAACCGTGGTCTCTTTTGAGTTCTATGCATAGGCCAATAGTATCGAGGGTTTTGATGAAATGTGCAAAAACAAGAGCTTGCGCTTACTCCTCCTCTTCCTCCTCCTCGCCACCAGCGGCGCTCTCCTCAGCACGCTTCATGTTTCTTCTCTTAACTCTACCGGGTCGGCCACCACCGTAAGGAGAGGTGAGTGCGAAGTCAATGTGCTTTTGAGAGTCAAGACGAACCAAGAATGATGGAACGTTGACCATTTGCTTACCAACACGGATGTGTCGCTGTGTGATCAGGACACGGGCATGATGAACTGATTTAGCCAATCCTAGTCTGAAAACCTGAGTTTGGAGTCGTCGCTCCAAGAAATCCTCAATTCGCAAAGCCAACACATAATCCAACTTCATCCTGTCCTCGCTCAGGACACCAACACGGACCAGACGTCTAATCAGGGCGTTACCCTCGAAAAGTCGCTTGGGGTCCTTCTCATCTCTGGTCAAAAGATCTCGAGCAGCTCTTCTAATCTTGGACAGCTGAAGCCCAATTCTGTAAATTTCTCTCTTGTTCTTGAGACCGTACTGTCCGCAGATCTTGAGCTCGGTATCCAGACGAGCACTGTCGAACTTTCGCTTGGGGACCGAATAGGTCTTGGAGTATCGTCTTGGGGCACAAACCATCTTGTTGTTGACCTGACAGAATCTGCGTGTGTGTGGAACTACAGGTTTATTCGAGTTTGTCGATTGAAAGTTTGGAAAATATCGACTGGTTTTGGGAGTTGGATCGGATTGGCAGTAATTCTGGGTATCATTAGGGCTTTTGCAAGCCATAAAAAGTTGTGACTGTGTTTTTTGTATCAATTCCCGATTGTGGGTGTTTTGCCGATAAGCCAGCGCTCGCCGATTGCCGATCATTGTTGATACTGAGTAATGTGATTCTGAGTACCACTTAACCCCAATATTCGACATACATGCCGCATCCCGCGATATGATAGAGAGGCTGGATGAGGCCCTGTCATCCAAGCTCAGGTCCCAGTTCAATGCAATTGACTTGCCGAGCTGTATAAATGAAGTGATTCAAAATAGTACGTTTTGCTAATGCTCATTATGATGAAAGACCTAACCCAACTTGAGGCGTTGACGCTGGTGCAACCCAGATATCGGTAGTGGTGAACTTGGAGAAGAGAGGGTTCACTGTTACGGACAACGGTATAGGTATAAGTCCCAGTGATCTCAAGGATGTGGCGAGGCCGCGCTACACCTCGAAATGCAAGAGCGTAGATGATTTGTCCCAGGCGACGAGCTACGGGTTCCGTGGCGAGGCGCTAGCCAGTGTGGGGTCGTTGTCAATGTTGAGTGTCATTTCGAAGCACAGGGATTACAAGTCGACTAATATGATACGTGTTCATTATGGCGAGCGTCTCTACAGCAATTACAAGCCTGCGTTCTTCGAGATTTCCAAGTCGGGGACAATTGTAGAGGCTAGCAGTATGTTCGAGCAGATGCCTGTGCGGGCCGAGTATTACAAAAGTACACCCAAATCTACAGTGGTACTTGAGATCAAAAAATTCATGCTACCAATACTTGTGAGTAATCCTAGACTGTCTCTCAGTGTGCAGGACGCTAAGGGGTCGAAGATGTTCTCAGTGGGTGCCTGGACTGACCAATCAGGGACTCCAAGAGAGGTACAGGTGTTGCGATTATTTGGAGGGAGCGAGTCTCTCACCATGTGGGATACGGTCTACGCCAGGTCTGGAAGCGCAGAGGCCACGGGTGTCTTGGGCAATGCCTCGGTGCCGTCCAAGTATTTCCAATCTATCACCGTCAATAAGCGCCTGTTAATAAATGCCGAACTATATGACAGCATATCCAAGGCACTCCGGGGCGCAGGTAGGGCTGGCAAGTACCCGGCATTTGTTCTTTCGATCTCTTGTCCTCAGAGTGTTGGAGACCTCATGCAAGATCCAACAAAGTCCCTACTTCATAGCGAGCACATGCTTGATATCACTGAAGCTTGTCTCTCTACTGTGAAAACATTCTGCCAGGTTCATGATAGTTCCAGTAAGGACAATTTGGTGAGCTCGCGACTTTCGATGACTGATAGGTTGGCTTTGTCCTGGGTGAGGTCCGGTCCAAGCCGGTCAAAGGAGAGACAAGGCCGGCTCGCTATGGAGCCAACACGAGGACAGAAGAGAGCTAAAGTGGCGACACAGACTCTGGCTGGTAAGGTGTACACGGCAAATTCATCCGTGTCTCGCCCCGAAACTTCAATTCCTTCTATTCAAAACAGGGCTACCAATACCTATGGCATTGGTTCACCATATTTCAGCCTTCCAGTCAATTTCAAGCTAGACAAGTCACAACTTGCTGACTGTAAGGTGATTGGGCCTTGTGATGATAAGTTTATCCTTATTCTTTTGAAAGTTACCGGTCGCAACACTGTGCTCCTAATTGACCAGCACGCAGCTGATGAGAGGGTCAGAATCGAAGCTGGGCTCAGGGAGTTTATAAAAGGTCCGATAGAGGATGTTGCTTTGCCAGAGGCGATAACAGTCGATTTGTTCAACGATGAAAGCGAAATACTGACTGAAAACAAGCTGCAACTCGAGCAGTGGGGTCTCAGGTTCGAAGTCTTTTCCGAATGTGTAATCTTGACCCATGTCCCGGAGCTCATTTTCAAACGCATGTGCGATGAACCAGGCTTGGCACGGCCGTTGTTAGTGAACCATGCTGCAGAACTGTCTAATGGATCGGTTTCTAAGCTGCTACTTTCTGAACTAGCCGGCTCAGGAAATGGTATCTGGCTCAACTATATGCGAGCGTGTCCAAGGGTTCTGATGGACGTTCTCAATTCGAACGCTTGCAGAAACGCCATCAAGTTTGGTGACAAGTTGGACCACGCTCAATGCCAACAGTTGGTAAGAAACCTGTCCAAGTGTGTTTTCCCGTTTCAATGTGCACACGGTAGGCCTTCTGCCATACCCTTGGCTTCATGGTAACGTTTATTCATCAAAATATTTATTCTATTCTACCAGTCAAAAATGTTGCGAGTGTCTTCAACAAGGCTCCTCCATTTGGTACGTGCCTTGATTCTTGAATAGTATACAGGGCAATCCAATGAGACGCATTCCACTTCAGTGCCGGTAGGTATGTGACTGCAGCTGCGGCACGTCCTCTCAATGTCCATCAGTGACTTTTCCCTGTGTCTAAGTCGCGACATGAGGACATACCGTGCCCACGGCAAGTACTCGCTGCACACATTGCACAGCTTCACGGCGTTGGGCCCCGTAGGCACCGGTCTTCTAGCGTCCTTGCACACGAGGCATCGAGCAGAGGTAACAAATTGGCGCAGCGATAGAGCATCTCCTCCGCCCGCTTCACTCTCGCCGTCGATAGGTGCTGCTACTACTGACTCCAAATGTGACCCACGCGGCATCTCGCTATACCAAGCCTGGACGTTGGCACCCGTAATATTCAAAATCCTCTCCAGAGGAGGGATCAAGTTTTTTGTAATGTAATACTCGGCATCTAGCGTCAAGTTCGGGTTACGCAGGAATACTTCGGGAGAAACGCTTCTGTCCACCAACCGCGCGCCCAGAGCTCCAGCGGTTATCACGTAGGGGACTCGCTCACGGTACTGGGGCTCAGCTCTTTCATCCTCAGCCATCTTCTTGGCGCTCAACACTGCACCCGCTGGAACACTTCCACCCTCTTTGTAAGTACCCATCTTGACCTCCTTAGCGAAACAGAAGTCCTTAATGTTGACCTTACCCTCCATAATCTTCTTCCATTGGCTCTGGCAATAACTTTTAATCGCGCTCAAGTCAGATGTCTCAAAAAGAATCCGCAAAACCTTCTCCTCGATTTTTTGCTCGGCAGGCGTGCCATCTCTCCGCACCGTTTCAATACCCTTGGCATCAAAATCTGGCGTTTCCTGCTTAGAGTCCATAAAAGCATACCCAACGTACCGCTTCTTGGTGAGCAGCACACACCCCATGTAAACCTTCTCAAATTTCAGCGTGATTGGGGAAGGGTTCTGATCGGTTATCACTTTGGCAATCTCTTTACCAATACGGAACGCCTCATCCTTAGACTTTCCCGGCAAGTGGACAAACATTGAGTCGGTATCGCCGTACACCACCTCGGCGCCCCACTTGGTGTTGTTACGCACAGTATCCATTGCACGCTCCAAGGTCTCACGGCCGGACAGAACAATGCTGTCGGCAATCTCGGCGCAGGGCATCCGCCCAGAATAGCTAGCAGAGGTGTATCCATATGTCACGTTTGCAATAAGTTTGAGAGCAAGCTGTTTGTTGTTCATGGCTCGCAGAAAAGTGGAGGTATGTTCATCGGGCTTCTGTTTCGCTTCAGCCATACTAGCCTTGATCATGAACCTTGTCTCCAACATTTCTCCCAACATTTTTGCCAGCAGCGACTTGCGAACATTAGGTTTGCAAAATACTAGCCCATTGGGTGCAATATTAAGATCCTTCTTCATCACGTCCAGCAGACCCTGCGGCAATTCCAAGTCGTCAAGCACGCCGAGCTTATTCCTACCTCGCCATGGGATCGCTCTCCCCAAACAAGTTGAAAAACAGTAGTTGTAAGCAATCATAACCGACGGGTAAAGAGACTGGAAATCTAGAACTAGCACTGGGGAGCTGTAGTAAGCAGTCTGCGGCTCCATAACCAGCGGTATGTACTCCAAGGCATTCTGCTGGCCAACCTGCTTTTTGCTGGGAGACAGCAGAACAAAGTTCTCTCGTTTAGCCAGCCGCGTCAGCGAAGCCTCCACCTTGTATTGAGAACCTCTTGAAAACACAGAGTAAAAATCAATCCCCAGAACACGAGCCTGCTCTGCGTTCTTGAGAATGACATCCTGATTGACCAGTATTTTGAGGTCGTATTCCACCCGGTCCTCAAAATAACGGATCCCTCTTCGTAAAGTGGAGACGTCTTCACTGCGAAAAAACTCCTTCAGAGTTTCCTGAGAGTACTGTGGGATTCTGATATGCAGAGCCTCGTAGACCACATTCTCCAGTGTGTATTTGAGCAGAGTCAAATCACTTCGCAGCACTCTCCAAATGTTGATGATATGTCTCCCAGTGATCCTGAAGGCAGCAGCATGCGTGTACCCCCACTGGTCGCCTGTCCGCGTGGTATTTGCCTGAACAACTCGAGACAAGTCCTGACACAGGTCGAGCTCGTAAACCTGGCCCCGCTCGACCAAATACCCCCATGACGTGTTATGAATCTCATATCCTGTCAGGATATCAGGATCCTGGTAGCGAACCAGCCTTATCAGAGTGTCAAATAGCTCACGTTCGTCGGGGACTACTTGAACAATTGAAGAGGTCATATTCTCTAACACGCTATGGTAACCATCCAAGTCGGGACCATCACAGGTGGTAATCAAGCCTGAGCTGTAATCAACGCCGAGCTCATCGTTGTGGACCTTCCAAAATATGGCCCTCACCTCGTCGTGTTTAGGATTTGGGAGCTTGCCACTAGCTGACCACGCAAACATTTCAAGTATCATCACCGTCATGCCGCTGTGAGTATGCCTTACTGACGCTTTGTGCTTCTGAGTCTTGTACTTGAACTGCATCGCCTGGGTAGACAGATCAATCTGGGACAATCTCTTGGGTTGCGATTGTTGTGCTTCCTCTAGTTCGTTGAAGCGAACCAACTCGGAGCGGGGAGGCGGAGTAGAACCAAATTCAAACAACTGAAATGATGACACAAAGGGTAATTGTTTTTGCCGGCCAGAGGTTGAGGCAAACTCAAATTGAGGCAAATGTTCGATATCCGTCGACGGCACATCAAAGAGAACGCCAGCATACAAGTTAGCACGAATTGGCACATCTTTCGGGTTGCTGTAATGCACATGTCTTGGAACTACACTTGGTAGTCCATATTCTTCAAAAGTGGTTGAGGCTTCCTTTCTTGAAGGGGGTTCGTACTTGAACACTGCAGCCATGAAAGAGTCCACATCAAAAGCTGTCAAAAGAGCTTGCTGAGTACCGGGCTGCGTCGTCACGAATGACTCGGTCTGGGTATGAATAACAGATTCCGGTCTACGGAAACTCGACAGAACTTTCGACATTTTCATGGAAGAAGCCACATCTGAAGGTCTTCGCGGGGGGTCAGGCTGTGTGCTGAGGGGTTCATGCGCAGCGTGTGCCACTTCGGACTCAGACTCAGACTCAAGCTGTTCGGGCCCAAACTTTCCCGACTCGCCATCGCTTGTATCATGGTCGTGCACGAACTCAGTGGTGGTCACCTCGCTCTTGGCCGCGAGCTGCAAATTTTGAAAAAGTATTAATGTAGTGTCGAATACAGTGGGAATGGTATCGAAGGCAGGGTCATTGTGCACAAAAGTTCCATATCCTTCCGACTGTGATTCTTGCTTCTGCCGTAAAGCTTCCTCAAATTCATCTTCCCTGACCCACCGGTACTGAACTTTTCTGAAATCGCTCTTGACTTTGTAGTCCCCAAACCCGTACTCCTTTCTTCTGTCAACATCCTTCTTCCATAACTCCTTCAAGCTTGTCAAATACCTACTATCGTCTGCGTGTGGAGGCTTTGTCGAGAAGTTTTCGTGCAGATTCTCCTCCGCTAGGTGTGACCTATTTTCAATGAAAATTGCCAGTGCATCAATTTCCAAAGGACTAAATGACTGTCTTGCAAATTGTGCCTGGTCAAGCATCCAACTGCGCTCGACTTTAGGCTCAATTTGGTCAGCAACCGGTGGTCTGAAAAAAGCCTTGGAAAGATTCATCCACCCACAGCCGTAAAGATTGAAATCAGCAAAGAACTGCAGTGTATAAGGAATGTGAGCTTCATAAGGCTCCATAGGTTTGCCCAAAATCTTGCCGCTTCTCAGCAGGTCGGAACACTTGAGGATATAAGCCGGATTTACCATCATGATCTTGAAAAAGGCAGTCCATCCAATGTGGAACCCATAGATGGGTGTCCCCTTGCAAAGAATAATGTTTGCCACGAAAATATTTCTGGGGTCCTTGGGGTCCCGTCGGTACACTGAGCACATTGTGTTATTGATAGCGTCCACAAGCTCATCACGAAACGTGTTGACCTCAGCTTGATCCAAACTTCCATCATACTCCACGTAAAAATAAGGGAAGACGCCGTGGATATGCACAGTAGTGTTGATACCGGTGTCTGTAGTGCCAAAAACGCGAATCACTGGTACCTGTGGTAGCTTGATGTGGGACCCGTTTCCGCGTAAAGTCTTGTTGAAATCCAGCTGGGACGGGCTCGTCTGGTAACTATCTACATTGTTGAGCTGGACCCGCAAGAAGGCATTAGTGTCTGTACTGGAGAGTGACAGGCCGAGAGTAGCCAAGTCGGAGGAACTTGTCATAAGTCATGATAGTGGTGTATGTTTACAATAGGTTGGCTGGAACCAGCTTGGTTTTGAGCACTAGCGTGTTAGCGTGTCAGTGTTAGTGCTTAGATTACGTAACTTTTACGATATTTCTGCAATTTTCTGGTTAGTCAGTGACCACTTAAACCACGCCCTTACGGTGGGAATCGCGATTCGCGACCAAATTCCAACTTCCAAGGATTATTTTATTTAACTTTGTCAACTTACAACTTTCAATTGATAAGCACAACCTGTAGCTTGTTGTACAGCCGTAGTACTGGTCAGTCTCAGGATTCAGGACCCTGTAGCCGGGTATTGAACCCGGTATTTAAATATTTGGGTGACTCTGTGACGTGTGTGGAATCTGGGACAATCAGCTAGTAGGTCCTAACTTCTCAGGCTATGAAGACTGGCTTTCAGCAGTCCCTTTGAGAGATAGAACGATGGACGGCCAGGAGGGAAGTCCCAGGGTGACTGTTTACCTGAGGTTCCCGTTTTCGCGTAATGGGTTCTTGGATCCTCAGAATGTAAGAGCAAGGACACACTAAAAAAAAAAAAAAACAGATCTGACAGGTTTAGCCGGAATGGAATAAGCAAAAGGAGGAAACACTGTGGTCTATACTGTCGAAGAACCCGCGTCGTAGTGAAATTGATTGTAAGTTTCGAGTGTGTTTATGCGCCATTGTGGCAAGTCTGCTAACAGATCAGGGGGCTCTTTGTAAGATACGGCTTAAGTTTGGGATTGTAAGCGAAAATGCTAATCCATAGAGCCTCGAAGTTCAGCGTGTCGGTACCATTTATACTCCACCAAGCAAGCTGGTTGTACGAAAAGGAGCTGTCACAAGTTAGGGCAGAGATGACCAGAGTCGGGTCAGGTAAGTGTTCCCAAAAAACCTCCCCAGAAATTGTGACTAACCTCCAGAACAAGACAATGACAGGCCGACGTCATCTCCTGCTACTCCAAACGCGACAGGCCCCGGACTGGGGTCTAACGAAATTGGGTCTTCGTTTGGATCTCGAAATCACGGATCAAGCTCTAAAAGTAGTCTGGGGACAGGAAGCTCAGATGCCAGTAGCAGCGGTGGAAGCGGCCATAATCTTGCGGATGGCCCTCAAAGGTACCTTTTGTCCCAGTCTAGAAATCAGTTTAGCGCCGCTTGGAAAACCTCAAGGGCCAGAGAAGACAACACTGATAGACTGGGATCTGAGGAGGGCAACGCTGGGATACCAGATGCCTCCTATTCAAGGGGCCCTCACAGGCGTTTGCAAAATCGCAGCGCGGCCATTGGTAGTACTGCTGCTGGGCTGAAACAGGAAGAGTACGAGGATGAATTAGACGCTGGGTTTTTACCACCGATGGTGGAGGGGCAATCATCAGCGTTCACAGAGCTGTCAGGTAAGTTTTCGCACTCCGTCAAGAGTTGACGGGCCATGATTGAACCAACTTAGCTACGGTATTAACTTTTCAGACGCTAGTGTGAGCAAGTCGGCATTGGAGGAGGCGATGAGATTGTGATTATGTCTCAGAGGTCCAGGCCCGTGGGCACTGGGCTTATCTGTTTGTGGACTTAACACCGCTTTGAGAATGTTGTACAATCTTGTTAAAGGAAACGCGGGGTTGTATTATTAGTTGCACACGTGCACACGTGCAAAAAGCTGGTGTAAAATACCTCCAGGACGGGCAAGCAATGTTGGTTGTTGCTGAAAGCACCTGAAATGGAGCATGTTGGAGCAGCAAAACCGACGGAAAAAATCAGTGACGTCGGTGGTATCAAAAGAAGCAGCCAATTGATTCATGGGCTCCGTCTGCCTTGTTTGGCTTATCTAAAGAGCGATTCACGGGTTGATTATTATAGTATTATGAAAACCAACCGATAAGCGATGTTTAGCGCGGGGACAAGTTTGGTCAAACACAAGATGCTGCTTCATACTCACAACACAGCAGCAATTTTCATTCCAGTGAGGGGCTTGTGACAAAATCCGTATAGCCCTCTACCTGTAGCTCACGCTGCGGGGGGTGATGAAGGAAAAATGCGTCGATGAGCATCGATTTAGTGGGTCTGGATACTCTGCCCTGATCCCTTCAATCAAGAGCGTCATCAGCAAGGTGAAGTAGGCGTCGTTTCACCTCTCATGTAAGTATGTGTCACCCATGCAAGGTCAGCTTTCTCTTAGTTTTGCGATTGGCGTGCCTTCCTTCGAAGCTATTATTGCAAAGGAGGCTTGAAAGCCGGTCTTTGGATTGGTGAGTCAGCGCTACTGCTCTGGTCTCTGAGACCTCCACGCCGCCGTGACGCCAGGGAGCTGAGTGCGCACATTGGCCAATTCGAGAAAGAGCAGCCTCGCGCCACATTTTGCTGAATCGGGATAAATAAACGGCGTGTGCTTTCGATCTGCACGGCATGGCGCCGATGGCGACGTAAATCAACTTGGCTCAGCCGCGCATCTAAGTTTCTGCCGATCGGTTTTGGGCGGTCACCGACTCACGGTGCCCACATTTACGCTGGAGCCCCACCGCTCCTCAGCATATCCGAGCACTGGGACACTCACTCGTTGCCCTCTACGGTGCGGCTGCACTGCAGTGCATGCGCATGCCAGGTTCGGGTGCTTCGGCGTGCAGAACTGTGCTGCGTGGGACAATAGCCGCTTTAGGTCAAAAGTAAGATGGAACAAAATCGCGCGCCGTATACGTATGGAACCTAGTTCCTGAGCATTGGAGTCCGTCCGGCCTGGAGTCCTGCCCCGTATCTTGAGCCAACTTTGTACATGAGTACGTGAGTACATGAGTACATGAGAATGAGGGAGGAACTTGCAGAGGGGATAAGAGGGCGGGGTGATGGAGGCTAAGCTCCTGGCCCCTGTCAAGTTTTTCACCACGAAACGAAGAGTATAAAAGCAGTGGACTTCCCCTTCAACTTTCCAAACAGTTCGACAGGGCTCTCTTGAAATCAATCCTGTCGGTTTATTACACCAAGTCCTTTATTTTTATTACAGTTTCAATTCAAAATGTCGTTTGGAAGTGACCCCAAGAATATTATATTCGTGGTTCAAATCATCATCTTTTTCGGGTTCCTATGCTTCGCGGTGTACCTATGGGCCATTTCTGCGAAGAAGCTGTCCCTCGGGCCATGGTTCAGTGTTATCATGCTCTCGATTTTCCAGATTGTAGGAGGAATCATGACGGTGGTTACTGGTGCGGACATTGCCAACAATAAGCAGCCAAGCCAAACGGTCATTATCCTAGGATTCGTTTTTTCAGGCATTGTACAAGGTCCACTTCTAAACGCAATGTTCAGGTTTTTGGACGAAGGAAGGACCAATGCCGCGTCCTACTCCGGAACATCCTTCTTGAGAATGAGAATCAACAGGATTATTTCGATCATCTTGCTAGTCTGTATCATCATCACGATCGTTGGATACACCACTCTGACTTCGACCAACCCAACGCCTTCTGATGTGAGTCAGGGCCAGGCAGAAATCAAGGCTGCTTCGATTTTGTTCTTGGCAATGTTGGTGGTAATTACAGGACTGGCAGGGATCTTCTATACTCAAGTTGGGGACCACTATAACCCAGAGTACGTTCCATTCATTTATGCTGCGTTCGCCTCTGCACCCTTCATCTTGGTCAGAACCATCTATGGTATCTTGGCCGCATTTTCCCTCACTGGAAACGTTGAAGAGCATCATACTTTCAGTATGTTCTCCGGCAGCTGGGTCGCTTACCTGGTGATGGTGTTTCTCATGGACGTCATCGCAGTTTTTATTTTGTGTTTCGCAGGGTGGGCTCATTATCACAAATACAAGAACCGCGCGGCAAATGTTCAAACCCAAGCCCCAACTGACCCAGAAGCTCAGAGATGGGAATCCGCTGAGAGCCATCTCAAGTAAGATGTCTGTAGACCTTGTATCTAAGCCTCCCTTACGCACCGGTTGCAAATACATTTGAAGTGCCATTGCTTGAGCAAAAGCTTCTGTCTCTCTTGCACACCAAGGCTCTCCATCATGCCGTAGCTGATTACAAGCTCCTCGCCAGCACTCACATTACGCCTCGTTGTGAACTCCATGGCTCTTTTGACTCGTTTCTTTTCAACATTGGGATTGCAGTCATGATTGAAGAAAGACGCATCTGGGAAGATACCGGTGCCAAAGCACTCGCTGTTTTCTGTTAGTGGTAAGTCCCAAATACCGAAAGCATTGCCAGCCTCCCGACCGGTGGTGTCACGCACAATCTGAGGCGTGCAGTATGGAAGCAATGTCTCGGGGAGCACTTGTTTCAAAAACTTATAGACTCTCGTGAAGCTGTATAGTAAGTTTGGGTATTGTTGGATTAAAGAGAGCTCGTTGGACTGAAGGCCGTGAAAGCTGTCTTGCTGGTCAACGAGTTCCAGACTAGCGCGGTATTCTTTGATAATGGTGATAGCTACCAGTCTGGCCATGTCGTATTCCACATCGTCCAAACTAGGGACAGCCTTTTTTATCCTCCGCGTCTCCTCCCGCCAAATGTTGTCAATAGCATTCAGATCAAACTTTTCGCTGATAATATCATCATCATTGACTCTGGGTTTCCTGGCACGCTCGACCAGCTCTAGAGTCCCGCTCACCAGCTGGTCAAAGTCCTCAACGGTCGACCAGTCTTTTACGCACTCCTCAGAGCAGAAATAAAGCCCAGCTAGCGCAGCTCCCTTGTGACCATTGGCTATCCGACACGTCATGTTCCTGCCCGTGTAGCCAAAGCAATTTGCACAAACCTCCTTCTTGAACACTTTAAAGATCACCCAAGAGTATGGCGGCGTACAGGTGAGGATCCGGGTCCCAGCGGGGATATCCACTCTAGCAAAGCACCCTCTCCCGCCATAGCTAGTTTTTTCAACCTGAAATAGCGGCGAGGTCAGAGGGCCCATTAGTTTTCTGGGTGAACTCCCAAGCAAAGCTCTAAATGAAATATTATTTTTCACTCACGTGATTTTTTCAATTAATCCGTGGACGTGTATCTGAGTAGCGCGATCTCGAAAAACGCGGCTGAAACTAGGCTGAGCAGAAGCGGGGCCGGCAGTCATTGTTCTTTTTCCGGAAATTTTTGGGTAGGAGTCCGTTACGTGAGGCACTGAGGCAGCCAGCTTACAGGGATCAGGCTTAACAATGGAACTCGACAAAATTCTGCTCGAGTTCTCTCTCGCGTTAGGACACCAGGCGTGGAATAAATTTCGCAACAACAGGAATTTAATTTTCCAAAGGAGAAAGGACCAACCGTTTCCTGCTGTGCGCATAGACATGAAAGTACGAGGACTCCTTGTTGCATTCGCAGCTGGTCTGCTGGTCACTGATGCCGCTAAGGTAGATGTCCGTAAAGGCACGGATGTGATCCCACCGGATTCTCCCCAAGCAGAGGAGATTCATCACAAGGATAAGGCTATCAAGACTGCCCCCAAGGACAATAATATGGACAGCGTTAGAGGGACCAAGCCAAAGGGGAAGCAGCAATTCAACCAGCCTGGTATTGACCTGGAGAAGCAAAAGACTGACGTTCCTGATGACGATGACGAGGCTGTCGATGTTGATGCCGACGTGGTGACTACTGCTAATGATAAGCCTGTCGTGTTGAACGATTACGATCCAACCAATATCGGAGTTCCGGAGAGTAAGGACAAGGATAAGTTCAAGGACAAGGATGTGAAGGAGAAAGAAAAGGAGAAGGAGAAGGAGAAGGGTAAAGACACGGGAAAGAAGGAGGCAGCCGCGGCGGCCGAAGTCAGCGGTACTGCTGAAGCTCCAGAAGAGAAGAAACCGTCGACTGATAAAGAGGTAGCTAATGCGGTCCCAGAAGAACCCAAGGAGGCTGCAAAGGGCGAGGAGGCCCCTCCTGTTAATGAGCCAGAAGAGACCCCCAAGCGTGGGATCGATTCTTTCACAATGTCCTTGAGTATGATCTTTTTCTCTGAGATTGGTGACAAAACTTTCTTGATTGCAGCGCTAATGGCTATGAAGCACGCGAGAATCACCGTCTTTTCAGCAGCTTTCTTATCTCTGGCTGTCATGACAGTTCTTTCTGCATTCTTGGGTCATGCTTTGCCCGCTATCTTGCCCAAAAAAGTGACTAGTATGCTGGCTGCTGGTCTCTTTATTGTGTTCGGGATCAGATTACTGCGAGAGGGCCTGGCTCTAGATGCAAGCGTCGGTGTCGAAGAGGAAATGCAAGAAGTTGAAGAGGAAATCGACGGTAGAGAGATTACCTCGAGAGACCACGAGCTTGAAAGTGGGTTTGGACATGGAGATAAGGGGGCAATAAGCCCTGCACTTTCAGATGACGAGGGATTAGACAGTAGCCAAGGGTTTTTCGGGAGGAAACGACAGGGAGGGGTATCGTCCTCCGCACATAACTGGAAGAAGCTCACTGAGGGCGTGAGCAACCTGGCCTCCCTTGTGCTCTCCCCAGTCTGGGTCCAGGTGTTTGTGATGACGTTTCTGGGCGAATGGGGAGATCGGTCCCAAATAGCGACAATAGCCATGGCAGCCGGTTCTGACTATTGGTATGTCATTTTGGGAGCAATTCTAGGTCATGGTATCTGCACTGCAGCAGCTGTCATTGGAGGTAAGCTCCTAGCTACTAAAATCTCGCTGCGAAACATTACGCTGGGTGGTGCAGTGGCATTTATCATCTTTGCCCTCATTTACACATATGAGAGCATTAACACTCCTTGGTAATATAAATAAATAAATAAATTTTCAGCTTTGGCGCTCCTTTGCGGATTTTATCCGGTCCCGTACAATCTTGACTATAGCATTATCCGTCCGTGTTTCCAGTAGATTTAGTTTAGGCCCAAGGTCTCTTTTTAAGTCTTCATTTGGGTCCCGAGGTTTCAAGTTGGTCAGTTTCAGAGTAGACTCCTCCAGTTCTGACTCTAGCTTCTGGTCGGTCGACTTTTGTTGTAGCTCTGCCTCTGTTTCAATAGTTTCCAGGTCCTGGGTTGGGTTGTGCTCGTATCCTAATTTTGGTTCTCTCGTTTCAGGGTCAAAGTTGCGACCAATACTGTTTGCTAGAGACGTCTTGGCCTCCAGATCATTCTCTGCCTTTCGCTTTATGCCTCGTAGCTGCTCGAGCCGCTTTTTGCGGTTGGCGGCCTGCTCTTCTAGGGACATTTTGGTGTGATCGTGAGTTTGAAATTTCAAGTTTCAAAATAAACAACAATGGCCTCGTTGCCCGGGCTGAATATAGGGACCACATCAGCACAAAGTGCAGCTACCGTGGATTTACCGGCGGGGAACGAGTGGCGGTTCGAGGTAGGGTTCAATTCGACAATCTCGGTCACACTGGTCTCGGGGAGAGCAGAATTGTTTGGTACAGAGCTGCCCACGGGGGCAGAGTTCAAATTTACAGGATACAAGGGGGCGATATTTTCTTGGAAGGGATGCCAGCTCCAGTTCACAGCAGAGGGCAATGATGTGAGCGAGTATATTTCAGATGAGAGCCCCATGCCCGTTTATGCGAATTTGCATTTTGCTTTGGAGGAGGCTAGAGATCAGGGCCAGGGGCCCAATTTGTTGGTACTGGGCCCGCCGAGCTCTGGCAAGACCAGCTTGTGTAAGCTGCTGACGAGCTATGCCAACAAGCAGAGCGGGTGGTTCCCCATGTATGTGAACCTGAACCCCATGGAGGGGGTGTTCGCAGTCCCCGGGGGGTTATCAGCGGCGCCAATATCTGATGTACTTGATGTCGAGGAGGGTTGGGGTAACTCCCCCATAACAGGAGGATCACTTTACCACCCAAAACAGCCCTTAGTCTACTACTACGGCCTCGAGTCCCCCATGACCAATTTGAAATATTACAGATATTTGGTCTCGCGGTTAGGGATAGGCGTGCAGGCAAGGCTGTCCAGTGACAAGACCGTGAGGCAGTCGGGTTGTATTATTGATGCACCAGGCAGTCTTGACAAGGAGGCCGGGTATGGTACAATCCAGTCTATTGTGTCTGACTTCAAAGTTGATGTTATATTGGTTATCGGGCATGAGAGGCTGTACTCGGCGCTGCTGAAAAAGTTCAAGGATAAGAGTGTCAATATTCTGAAAGTGCCCAAGTCTGGCGGTACTGTCGAGCGCGAGGATGTTTTCATGCGAGCAGTGCAACGTCAAACAATTAAGGAGTATTTTTATGGAAGTGTGCGCCAGCCACTTGCCCCTTTTACAGCCACTGTGGACTACTCTATGGTTACAGTCTACCGCGTTGCCGAGGATAAACCTTTAAATGCGTCGGTTCTGCCCACTTCGGAAGATGGGAGCAGCTCCCAGAATTTGATCAAGCTAGAAACTTCTGCAATCTTACAAAACTGTGTCATGGCATCGTTGAATGCCGCCCGGGACGACCCTCCTAAGGTCCTAGTGCAAAGCGAAGTGCTGGGGTTTGTCCATGTGGTCGATGCCGATGACACAAAAAGGAAACTACGGATTTTGATGCCGGTGCATGGAAGGTTGCCGTCCACGCCGTTTGTTATTGGAGACTACCGATATCATGAATAACTATTTAAGAGACTGTATAAAGTTATCGAGATTGTACTCGTCCTCGTATTCTTTTTCATCCCAAAGCTCGCCTAGTTCAGACACGGCGTTTGGCTGGCCCTTGACCTTGAGCTCTCCATTTTCATCCAAGACGTCTTCGTCAGATGCTTTGGTTTCTGCTGATTCAACAGCCTTGGCGGCGTCAGCACCGAAAAGGTCCAAGATCTGGTCAGTGTCCATTGAGCTGAGCCCGGAGTTCTGCTGGTTGATAATAGTAGAAGCAATATTCAGCTTGAATTTTTGTAATCCCATAATTTTTTCCTCCAGTGTGTTTCTAGTGATAAGCCTGTACACATTGACGGTTTTCTTCTGGCCAATTCTGTGCGCACGATCCATAGCTTGCAGGTCATTCATAGGGTTCCAATCATGCTCAACGAAGATAACAGTATCAGCTCCAGTCAGGTTAAGACCCAGCCCGCCCACATGTGTAGTTAAGAGCAGTACATCAATTGAAGGATCTCCATTGAACTTGTGTACAATATCCTGCCGCTTGCGAGCCTCAGTAGTACCATCGAGTCGCATGTACGAAACTCCAGGCATGTGTTTCCGCAGAAGGTCATTCTCAACCATGTTCAGCATATCCTTGAGCTGGCAGAAAATTAGAGCGCGGTGCTGGCTGGTGACATTCCCACTAAGAGCCTTTGACTTGTCTTCCTCTGCGCCAATCCCGCAATCAACCAGCAAGCTTTGCAAAGCCTGCAGCTTGGGAGCGTTCGCCAGGTCATGCAAGTGCCTCCCAGTCTTGGCCATTGATTTCATTGCCTCGTTGTATTTGGGGTGCTTTTGAGATAGAACCAAGGCCGGGTGGTTGCACAGCTTCCGCATATATTGGAGTGCCTGGAAAACGTGCTGCTTGCCCTCCTTTGACCCGCCTACTTCACTAGCGACACTAGACTTTTGGGTCTTGACAAAATCACCATAGAGCTGTTTTTGCAGGTCACTCAACTCGCAGTAGTAGTCCTGGATGATCTTTGGTGGGAGGTCGGCCAGCACATCCTCCTTGAGTCGTCGCAGCAAGAAGGGCAGCACCTGCTTGTGAAGTGCCTCTAATGCTAAAGCTCCAGCCTCTTGTTCCTTGGATGAGCTCTTGCTGTTCCTGCTAGCGGCAATAGGCTTGGAGAATCGGTCATTGAACATTTTCTCTGTGCCCAAGAACCCGGGCATAAGGAAATCAAAAAGTGACCACAGCTCGAGTACATTGTTTTGGATAGGGGTTCCAGACAAGATCAGCCGATGGTAAGCGCTGAAGGTTTTCACCGCCTTGGATAGCTTGGAAGCGGCGTTCTTAATAATATGCCCCTCGTCCAAAACACAGTAGTTGTAGTTCTGACGGGCCAGTACGGGTTGGTCATTCCGGGCCACGTCATAAGAAGTGATCACAATGTCATGCTTGTCGAGCTGGTCGGCAAGTGGAGCACGCATTGATGGGGGGCCCACATACTGAAGCACCGACATGAATGGCGCGTACATTTGCAGCTCATGTGCCCAGTGGCCCGTCAGAGTAGGAGGGCAGATCACCAGCGAGGGCAGCTTGCGGGTTTCGACCGACTTTGTCTTTGAATGCTCCTCAGCACGCAGATAGTGGTCGCTTGATACAATGCAAATAGTTTGAAGCGTTTTACCCAGCCCCATGTCGTCGCACAGCACGCCATGCAGATTGTACTTGTTCAAGAACGCCAGCCAGTTAATACCTTCTTGTTGGTATTTACGCAGGTCAGCACGGATCGCCACGGGGAGCTTGAACTGCTGGATTTTTGTGGGGTCCATCATTTGTGATATGAACTCTCGCTCCCGGTCTCGCCCCTCCAGCAGCTTCCCGGACATACCTGGCGGGTCCGGGATCCCTGCTTCCAGTGGGACAAGCTTGATAATTGATGCGAACGTGGTAGTGGCCAGCAACCGGATATCCTTGTCAGCGTCGCTCATTCGGCCCAGCACAGGGACAATCAAAAATACCACATAGGGCAAAATGTCCACTCCCATGACAAGTGTAAGGTGGTACACGCATTCGATTGCACCCTGCCGGGCATGCAAGTCTAGCGCATTACTTAGCATGGGGAGAATAGTTTCCACCAAGAACGAGATCCCATCAATGGGCATAACGCTGCATATGGTGGCAAAGCACTTGGCGGCAGCATATCTAAACACCGCAAACTTTGACCCGAGAATTTTTGTAATCAGGGGAAAGAAGGGCACAAAGTGCGAGTGAAGGCTCGGCGCAATAAAGGGCAATATCGCTCTTGCTACAGACAGCGAGTCGATAACCTCCTGTCCAAATTGGTCCTCTGGGTCATAGATGGTCGTAGGTACCTCTGCAGAAAGAGAGTCAAACATGCAGTTCTGCAGCTTGGGGATCTTGGCAAACAGCTCGCCGCCATATTCCTCGGTCAAAAACCGCAGAGCATTGAGAGCACCTCGCCGTTTGACCTTGGCAGCCTGCATCTCACGGAGCTTAGCGGGGACATCTGCGATATCAATCTTGGCTTCATCTTTCTTCAGCGATAAAATATCCTCAAAGTCTTGATTGTAGTGGAACTCAGGTACCTCTGAGCTATCGACACATACAAACGCGCACAGATTTTTGACCATTTTGTCCGAGATATTGCTCTTGCCAGCGGCGGTGAGCTGCCCAACCAGCTTGGCTACGGCCAGAGAAGCCATATCCTGCAAGTCCGGCACCTCATCTTCCTTGACACCGTCCATTAAGCTTCTAATAATAGGGTTCAGCTTTTTGGGGAGTGAGACCAGCTGGACGTAGGCGGCGCCCGCGGCAGAGCACGTGCTCACATCTCGGCTCCGTTTTGCGGCTCTAGCCTCCTCGATGGAATGCTCCAAGCTCCGCTTGGCGTCCCCTAGAGCATTACCAGCAAGGACCCTGTTTGCCGCAGAAAGACACTTGACGAGCTTGTCGTAGGTCTGATTCACGATTTTTTCCGCATCTTCTAGGCCAAATGCACCGGGACCGGCCTCAGCCTCGCCTTGAACAACCACGGCCAGCTGTGGCACGTGGCTAGAAGACAAGCGGCCAGTCTCCACAAATACACTGAATAGCGCCTGGCACTGTGTACGCACCGCCCTCAAATAAGGCGTGAGGTCGCCGTACATGAGAGGATACTGAGTATCAAAGTAGTTTTTGGAAATCGCTTCTGCCATGACAGTGTTGAAGTCGCCAGCTTGGCCGTACTCTTTTAGAATCAAACAAGTAACCAGCCTTCGACTAGAAAAAGGCGACTTGAGTCCGGCCAGCAACTGGCCCTTGAGCTCAGCGAGCTTCTCCTTGTCCCACAACGTGAACGCCCGGCCCAGAGCCTTGCTTGCTGCGATTTTGGTCTTGACAAAAACCTCTGGCTTCACCAGGGTCACGTCTCCTGTTAGCATTCGGTTATCGATATTGACCTTGTGCTCGACCGGGATGTCAGCCTTGGCATTGCTGGCAGTCAGTTGGTGGTGAGTTGTGGTAGTCGTAGCAGCAGACTTTCTCCTTCCTCTTTTCCCTGCTTCTTTGACTTCATAAGGTAGACCCGAGGGTCGAATAAATAAGAATGCATCCATGCTGAAAGACTGTCGCGCAGTTCCAATGGGGGTTAATGTCAAGGTCAACAGCGCTGGCACATGTTCGCTGAATAGCGTACTGAACAGTGTGGGGTCCTTGGCCACAACCTTGTCTAAAAGCTTGTTCCAGGTAACAACAGACAAATTGAGCACGTCTTCATTTTGTTCCACCAACAAGTTTTGAAAAATCAGCCTTAAGCAGCGCCCATCGATCCAGCTACAGTCTTCCAACGACAAAAACGTATTGAGAGCGCCCAGAACAGCCTTGCGGACATTAGTGATGGGGTGTCTCAAAAACGGATACAGTCGTGGTACAAGCTTGCCAAAATTCTCCTCCGTATCGGTAGCTCTCTCTATAACTTGCAGAACTTGCGGGAAGTTGCAAAGCTTGGCTAGCAGGTCCATCACGTTGCCGATACTTGAGTTGAGGTCATCCTTCAGATCTTCTAGACATCCCCAGATCACCTGCAGTAAGGTTTCAATAGACTCTTGGCACTGCTCCACAAATTCAGCAGCAATAGGGATCAGTGTAGCAGCACTCATTGCCTGGACATCGTCGTCATGTTCTCTGAGCCCATGCAACACACACGTTACAACCCCATTGAATATTTTTTGATTGCGAACCAGCAAGTCGGTTCTTACTGAGACAAGGTACCGCAAGCCAAGCATTCCTCCGTGACAAGCATCCCAGAGAGGCATTTCCAGCTCTAGTTCCTTTTGCAAGATAAGTTCTCGCAAAACTTCAAAGGTGGACGCGATCACATTTTCGGGCAAATGTAGGAGAAGCGCTCCCAGAGTTTGCGCAGTCGACTCTCTTACTGGAGCAACCACTTGATCAGATACATAATCCCCGAACCTGTCCAGAGCGAAAATGCAGCACAAGCGACATGCCAGGTCCTCAAGCCATTCAGAGTTCCGCCGGTCATTCTCTTCTTCGGGCCGGTCCAAAACTCTGCCTGCACCATGGCCATGAATTTTAACAACCTCTCTGAGACCTAATGCGGCTCCATGACGGATTTCCCACACGGGATCAAATAGATCTACCATTAGCAGCTCGCAGAGCCCTTCGAACGGCCATATCTTGCCCAGCCCCTGCATTGCGACCAGCGGCGACACCATGGGCGCTTTATGCTCAACAACCAATTTGTCAGAGTGAGACTGCTCGGTCACATTGTATTCTTGTTTGATGTCAGGAACTGCGGCAGCACCTGGCCTTGAAAGATCGAGCACTCTAACCTTGTTCGAGTTTTTTGCTTCATATTTCGCCTTGCGTTTTGCCATTGCTCGAAGCCTAGCGTTTGGGATTGGTACTTCTACTGGCTCTACTGGCTCTTCTTTTTTCACCTCCTTAATGTCCACATCATTGATAATGTCCTCGTCAAGGTAAGCTCCCATACCCATCCCAAGTTTCTGCTTCAACCCGAGCTTCTGCTTCCTGAGCCTTTCCACGGGGTTCATTTCTGAATTGTACCCATCATACTCGTTCCCAGCCGACCCGAGCAGTTTCGTGCCGAGCTTTATAACATTTTTGATATCTAGTGTTTTGAAATTTAGAAGCCCCTCTGACTCGTCTCCAATTTTTGTTTCCTCCTTTATCTCTTCTTCATTTGGCTCCCACTTGGAGACGTTACTGGCGATCCCGCCGATTGCACGAGCGGCGGCTATCCTGGTATCCCATTTCCGCGACTGCAGGTATGGAGCGACGCGCCCCAGGAGATTCAACAGCTCCTCCGGGTGCGCCCTCTGGACATCTGCCAGCTGGTCCGCAGCGGTGTTCCGCACGAACGCAGATGACCCAGTGTCTAGTAAGCTGGTTTGTTAGAGAGAACTTGAGACTTTCGCCGCTATACTTACATTACAAGCCGGTCGAGTCTTGACATCTTATTGATTGTCCCGTGCGCGTGGAGGAGGGAACCGCGAGGCTTTTATATAATCGAGCTGTCGCTGCCAGAAAATATTGGTTTGCCGATCGAGGATCAGCGTTCAGCCGTGCGCCTCTGGTCACGAGACTATTTGAAATTTGAATTGCGAACTTCGCTCTGGACCTCTCGATTTTATGACTATTTCATGACTAATCCGAGCGCGAACGGAATGCGCCGAGGGTTTTTTTTCATTTTTTTCATTTTTTTCATTTTTTTCACCTTCTCCATTTTGGCTGATTTACTCATCTATGACCTCAGAAAGCATAAATACCTTGCATCCCCCTCCACTTCCTTTCTTCACAAACAAATTTGCAAAAATGTCTTCAGAATCTCCAAACGCAAGAAACGGTAAGTCTTTTTTATAGTCTCTCTGAAACACAACTAACAAACAGGAGCAAACGTCCGGATAAACCCTTATGGCCCACACCCCTCAGACTACCTGTCGAACGTTGGCGGATTCCAACTGATCGAATCAACGCTGCGAGAGGGTGAGCAATTTGCCAATGCCTTCTTTGATACCGAGAAGAAGATCGAGATCGCCAAGGCTTTGGACAATTTCGGCGTGGACTATATCGAGTTGACCTCGCCAGCTGCCTCTGAGCAATCCAGGGCTGACTGTGAGGCTATCTGCAAGCTTGGGCTCAAGGCCAAGATCTTGACCCATATCAGGTGTCACATGGACGATGCTAAGCTCGCTGTCGCTACTGGTGTCGACGGTGTTGATGTTGTTATTGGAACGTCGCAGTTCTTGAGACAGTACTCCCACGGTAAGGACATGAACTACATTGCCAAGTCTGCCGTTGAGGTTATCGAGTTTGTCAAGTCGCATGGTATCGAGATTAGGTTCTCCTCGGAGGATTCTTTCAGATCAGACTTGGTCGATTTGCTCAACATTTACAGGACGGTGGACAAGATCGGTGTCAACCGAGTTGGTATTGCCGATACCGTGGGTTGCGCCAACCCAAGACAGGTTTACGAGCTCGTCAGGACCCTCAAGTCAACTGTGTCTTGTGACATTGAGTGCCATTTCCACAACGACACCGGTTGTGCCATTGCAAATGCATACACTGCTCTCGAAGCTGGTGCCAAGCTGATTGACGTTTCTGTCTTGGGTATCGGCGAGAGGAACGGTATCACTCCTTTGGGAGGACTCATGGCTAGGATGATCGCTGCTGACAGGGACTACGTCCTGTCCAAGTACAAGCTCCATAAGCTGAGAGACTTGGAGAACCTGGTTGCCGATGCTGTCCAGGTCAATGTTCCCTTCAACAACCCCATCACTGGGTTCTGCGCCTTCACCCACAAGGCAGGTATTCATGCCAAGGCTATTTTGGCCAACCCATCGACCTACGAAATTTTGAATCCTTCGGATTTCGGTCTTACGAGGTATATCCACTTCGCTAACCGATTGACTGGCTGGAACGCTATCAAGTCGCGAGTTGACCAGCTGAACCTGGATCTTACCGATGACCAGTGCAAGGAAGTTACTGTTAAAATTAAGAAGCTCGGAGACGTCCGATCGTTGAACATCGATGATGTCGACTCGATTATTCGAGAGTTCCACGCCCAGATTAGTACCCCACAGGTGCGGCCCTCTGAGGGACCCGGCGAGATTGATGAGCCTACCGCTAAGAAGCAAAGGTTGAATGGTTCGTCTTTGAGCGAGGTTTCTACTGCTGATGCAGTTGTTGAAGGAACCAATGGAAATTAGGTAAATTTTATAGTTAGAATAACGATCGAACTAGTTTCTTCCTTCCTTTACACAACAATGGACGAGGCCGTTTTCCGTAAGTTGAGAAAGTAGAGACGAAAGATGCAAGCTAACAAACAGGCTCTGCGGCTATGTCGCTGGTGCAGCTCTACATTCCGACCGAGATTGGTCGGGATGTAGTGGCGTCGCTGGGCGAAATCGGGGTGGTGCAGTTCAGGGACTTGAACTCGAAAGTGAATGCATTTCAGAGAAACTTCGTCAAGGAAGTCCGCAAATTTGATAACGGAGAGAGACAGGTTAGATACTTCAAGGATCAGCTGGTCAAGGAGGGGATCTCGTCCACTGAGGTTCTCACCCCGGGGACACCATCGAATGTGAGCGATGTCGATGATGTTCTCAACAGAATGTCGGTCTTGGAATCCAAGGTCAAGGAGTTATCCGAATCATCGGATTCTCTGCTGGCCAGGAAAACTCGCCTTATTGAGCTGAGGCATGTTCTGGTAGCTTCTGGGCAATTTTTCAACAATATCGATAAGCACAAGACCTTGGTTTCCTCCGATTCTGGTGAGGACGCTCCATTGCTAGCAAGCGAACCCGATGATGATGACGTTGAGCGGGGCCCCCCCGGTAATGATGCCTTTCTGAAGAATATTGACTTCACTTCGGGCGTAGTCAACCGTACCGACGTTTCTGCATTGCAAAGGATCCTGTGGAGAGCTCTAAGAGGCAACTTGTACTTTTATCAGTTTGCCATTGAGGATCCCATTTATGACCCCAAGTCCAGCAAGCAGGTGCTCAAAAACTATTTCATAGTGTTCACCCACGGCAAGGATCTGACGTTGAAAGTGAAGAAGATTGCAGAGGCGCTCAAGGCTGATTTATACCATGTCGATTCTGACCCAAATCTGAGACGGGAGCAGGTCGATGAGGTTAACAGTCAGCTCGAGGATATTCATGAGGTTATCACCCAGACCAAGACCACGCTGGCCGCTGAGCTGGCTCTAATTGGCACCAAGCTGCCAGTATGGTCACGCCTTATTTCCAAGGAGAAGGCTATCTACGAAACCATGAACTGCCTCATGTATGATCAGGGCAGAAAATGCCTGATTGCCGAGGGTTGGGTTCCCACCAGTGATATCTCTGCGGTCCAATCTGCGGTCAGAGACCTTGATGGAGGTACAGATGTGCCCTGCGTCATCAACACGTTGCAAACCAACCGGACCCCGCCTACCTATCACAAGACCAACAAGTTCAACCAGGCTTTCCAAAACATTGTGGATGTATACTCGATCGCCACCTATAGAGAGGTGAACCCGGGTTTGCCCACAATTATCACATTCCCATTCATGTTTGCCGTCATGTTTGGTGACCTGGGCCACGGGTTTATAATGTTTCTGGCAGCATTGATGTTGGTTATTTTTGAGAAGAAGCTCGGCAAGATGGAGCGAGATGAGATTTTTGATATGGCCTACACGGGTAGATACATGATTCTATTGATGGGCATTTTCTCAATGTTTACCGGGCTGATGTACAATGATTTGTTCTCAAAGTCAATGTCCTTGTTCCCTACTGGCTGGGAGTGGCCAGAAAGCTGGTCTGTAGGTGAGGAGATCACTGCTCACCCTATTGGTACTTATTGGTTCGGATTGGACCCTAGCTGGCATGGTACCGAGAACAACTTGCTTTTTACCAACTCTTACAAGATGAAGCTGTCAATCTTGTTGGGTCATATCCACATGACTTACAGTTACTTCTTGTCGTTGGTCAATCACTTGTACTTTGATTCCATGATTGATATTATCGGGAATTTTATTCCTGGGTTGATATTCATGCAGGGAATTTTTGGCTATTTGGCACTAATCATTGTGTACAAGTGGACTGTTGATTGGGTTGGTATTAATCAGAGTCCTCCCGGGCTTCTCAATACTCTGATCAATATGTTCTTGGCCCCGGGAAGTGTCGAGGAACCCTTGTACCCGGGGCAAGCTGGGATCCAGGTTTTCTTGGTGCTGATTGCATTGATTTGTGTGCCATGGCTGTTGTTAGTTAAGCCCTTGTATCTTCGCAAGAAGATGCAGTACGAGCCTGTTGCTGAGCATGACGATGACGAAGAAGCTGAAGAAGGCCATGAATCATTTGGAGACATTATGATCCATCAGGTTATCCACACAATTGAGTTTTGCTTAAATTGTGTTTCGCATACCGCATCTTATCTCCGATTGTGGGCCTTATCGCTAGCCCACGCTCAATTGTCGACCGTGTTGTGGACAATGACCATCCAGAATTCTTTTGGAACCACAGGCGTGCTGGGTGTTTTCATGACCGTGTTCTTGTTTGCCATGTGGCTGGTTTTGACTGTGGTTATTCTAGTCATGATGGAAGGCACATCGGCGATGCTGCACTCCCTTCGTTTGCATTGGGTGGAGTCCATGTCAAAATATTTTGACGGTAATGGAATACCTTATTTACCCTTTTCTTTTACATAAAATAAATAATGGAAGATTCATATTTGAAAGAATTGGATTTGTTGCCCAAGGTGCTTGATATTATTGATAGAGTGAAGGCTGGTACCTTGGCTCCAAAGGATGTTCACAATGAGGTACGTGATTTTTATATTAAACTAGGCTTTGCTAGCTTTGCTAATGTCAGGCCGGGCCAATACGGGTACGACTAGCCAGAGCCAAGGCTAGTCTGGACAAACTAGAGCATGTGGACAGGACTCTTGAAGAGCAAAACCGGATCAATTCAACTCTGATGGCTCAGATAAAGCAGAAACAATGCTTAATACAGAGCTTTAATTTATAGCTTCTTTAAATAAAATGAACGAAGACTCACCACGATATCTGTCCAGCACCAGGGCATCCGTTGACTCTGACTCTGACTACCAGAATGGGCAAGCATCGAAGACTCCTTCTAGACCAGTGTCACGCTCGTCATCTACGTTCTCAGCGTTATCTACCACAGCCACAAAGGATGGAATTGAGGGGAAGAAAGTATTGAGATCGCACGACCCTATGGGGTATATAAACTGGATGGCAACTTCTGCGCTTTCCAAGGAGGATGCAAGCGGCACAGCAAGTGTTCATAGCACAGCCAGCGCAGGCGCTGGAAGTGAGGGGACTGCTGGTCAGGGTCCCAGTGACTCCAGTCCAAGCGCAAGCGCAAGTGCAAGTGCCAGCGCCAATGCCAGCGCCAATGCCAGCACCAATGCCAGCGCAAGTGCCAGCGCAAGTGCAAGCATACGAAGCGTACAAGAAGATTTCTCTACAGGACCTCCAGTTACTCTACGGGAAAAGATCAAGTTGTTACGGACAGGGTCAGTTTCTGATAGCACAGAGCCTTAAGCTTTTATATAAATCGATTACGCAAGATCTGAAAATTCTTCTTCCTACAACAATGTCTTCTGTACCCACCCTAGGTGACGTTTCGAGTGTCCCGCTAGGGATTACCGGATACAAAGCTGAGAAGCCATCTGTCTGGAGCAATCCTGTCTTCTCATATGTCAATGACATTTTCAGCAGCGTCGCTGCCCGACGAGCGGCGTTGAACTTAACGAACCCGGGAACTGTAGAGAATCTGAATAAGGAGACATCCAAGGATGTGTTCCTCGGCAACTATTTCTTCACCGGGCTTAGGGCTGACCTTACCAAGTCGTTCAGCATGAACCCTGCCTTCCAGGTCAGCCACTCGTTTTCTTTGGGGTCGCCCATGATGCCCCCTTATGCCTTTGCGGCCTTTTATGCCACCGATAATGTATTTTTGCAAGGAAACGTGGACAATGATCTGTCTCTTTCTGGTCGCCTCCACTACGGTTGGTCCAAGGCTGCAACCTCCAAGGCTAACATTCAAATTGCTGAGGGACAGCCCGCTATGGTCCAATTGGAGCATGATTATTTGGGACCTGACTTCTCCATCAACGTCAAGACTTTGAACCCTTCTTATCTAGAGGGCGGATTCACCGGTGTGGCCGTGGGAAGCTTTTTGCAGAGCCTTACCTCCAAGTTGGCTCTTGGTCTTGAGACAGTCTACTCTCGTCAATCTATAATGTACCCCCCTGATGCTGCAGTCAGCTATGTTGGAAGATATGTCTCCGGTGACTGGATCGCCTCTGCTCAGTTGCAGGCGCAAGGTGCCTTCTTGGCGTCTTTCTGGAGAAGAGTTACCGATAAGGTCGAGGCTGGCATTGAGACAAGCATCTCCGCTGGAAACCAGCAGCAAGCCATGCTCACTGGCGTTGCTCCAGGTATCGAGGCAAACACCACCATCGGTGCCAAGTACGAGTTCCGTCAAAGCATTTTCAGAGGTCAAGTCGATACCAACGGTAAGGTCAGCTGCCTGTTGGAGAGGAGAGTTCTGCCCGTGGTGTCTATACTATTCGCTGGTGAGATTGATCATTTCAAAAACACTGCCAGAGTTGGACTGGGTTTGCAGTTTGAGGCAGGTGGTGAGGAGGTTTTTGCTCAGCCTGATCCTAATGCCCAGCCTTTGCCTCCTATGTAAATATATATACTACCTTTTCCAAGAAGGGATCACCTTGTTCAATAATTTCCAGCCCATGTAGCCTGAGACTGCTGCTACTTGTTGGTAGAAGTCAACATCAGGCTCTCTTCTTCGCGTGAACCGGCTCGTTGGCCAGAGATTTTCCACAAATTCCTGTGGCACTGGCAGTTGAGTTGAAGAAAGCAAGTCGCCGGCGTACTGGCCGGCTACTGATAAATAATTTGGAAATAAAGGTCGGTTTTGAAGTGCATAATAGCCCCGGGGTACCCCGTCTGGGAAACTCACCTCTAGCCAGTCATCGTCCATCGAGGTGAATTTGACACTGGAGAAGTTGAACTTCTTTTCTTTGCGCTCTTCAGCAGTGGTAGAAATAGGCATAGTCAGGCTGAATAGTGGCTCAGAGTTGCTCGGTGCCAGCTCAATGTCATCATTGTAGTCGATTTTTGCGGCCCGCACCGTGTCATAGGGGGTTTCAAACCGTCCAATAATCCCATCCAACGTCGAAGATGTTGATATCGTGGTTTCCACGTCTTCTGCTTCTTGGTAGTGGTCAGCCAGAGTCTCGGCCGTAAGGTCGTTGTCTTCTTGCTCTTGCTCTTGCTCTTCTTCTTGCTCTTCTTCTTGCTCTTCTTCTTGCTCTTCTTCTTGCTCTTCTTCTTGCTCTTCTTCTTGCTCTTCTTCTTGCTCTTCTTCTTGCTCTTCCTCTTCCTCCACGTACACATCTTTATAGCAACAATTCCCGGTGAGAACGTCCTCCAGCAAACTCATATCGCCCTCGCCTAAACAAAGTCTCCAGTACTTCCCAGGGTTGGGTTGTGGTAATATAAACTCCAATGGGCCGGTTCGCCATAATCGTAACCTGGGCAAGATGGGGTGTACAAACTTGCCACAACCTAGAAACGCGGCTTTCCTGCCGAGAATCTTGTAAATAAATAAATGCCCCTCTGAGACTACCGAGTCGGGGGTTCTGTACTTCTCGGGGGGCGGCAGCTCAAACCCTGTCTCCCTTGTGGCCTTCATCGCAGCCTCATAGTTAAAAACCGAGAATTGCGTCAGACGCGCGTAGCTTGCTTCGAATAGTATATCATTGTCTTCACTCATGTTCAGGTCCAGCGGGCCTAATGAGGTCCGTTGACGCGTCGTCATGTTGTGTCTAATTAAGTTTAAGGTTGACTTTTATTTAAACTCTCTACTTTAAGAAGAAAAAAAAATGCTGAGAACGGCGAGAACGGCGAGAATAGTGCAACGAGCCACTAGGGCTTATTCCAATGAGGTCCTCGTTTCATTAAACAACCCAGACGTGGATACTAAAAATTTCTTCAAGTATACTTGGGGCAGATGGCTCGAAAATGATGCTCAGGAACGCCAGCTACGGGAAACCCCCTTTTCTCTTAGGGGCCTAGTTGATCTGCTCAAGGAAAAAGTCGACTACTTCCATAACTCGCCGGCCACTGCACAGCTGGAGGTCAAGACTATTGAGCCTATACATGAGGGGCATCACCACAAGATATACAGGATTGACCTGAAGGACGGGAGGTCCTATGTGCTCAGGATCCCGTATAAACTCGGCCTGGCCGAGTATAGAGCGGCGAGAATGAAGAGTGAGGCGGCGACCATGGATTTTCTCAGCAAGAAACATGGCCTCAAAATCCCTTCAGTCATCTCGTGGTCGCCCAACAGTGATAACCGGCTTGAATCAGAGTACATGCTGCTAGATTTCGTCAAGGGCGATTCTTTGATGAAAAGCTGGAACCCCGCCAGCACCGATATCAAGGAAAAGGGGGCCACGATTCAGCCGATAATCAATGCCCAAAACCTCATTTTGAAGACCAAGTTCAACAAGTATGGAAGCTTGTATTTTACAGAGGACGTTGATGAAAAGTATCGGACGGAACTGCCCTACGAGGAGACTGATAAGAACCTTGTAGATAGATGGAGAATTGGCCCTACTGTTGAGTCCCGGTTCTGGAAGTCTGAGTCTTCATTCAGAGGTCCATGGAACACTGCTCAAGAGTATCTTGAAGACTTGGCTAATTCTCAGCTGGCGGCTAGTACTGGTAGGCAGCGTGAAACTTATCAACGGTTTTTGCAGCTTATTCAGAATGGACTTTTCAAAAACATGGAAGAAGATGCACGGTTGTACGATCCTGATCTGAACCCAATCAATGTTATCCAACGCAAGGATGACGCCTATATTCTCGACTTCGAAGGGTCCGTCATCAAGCCGTTCTTTCTTCATGGAGCCCCTGGGTTTGTCAAGCACAAGGGCCCCAAGATCTACAACAAGGACGATATCAACTACGACAATCTTTCTGAAGAAGAAAAAAAGACTGTTGACCACGTTATGGCCCAAACCCAGAACCAATTCACCTATGAGTTTCTTTTTAGAAACATGAACCCGGAATTGTTCAAAGCGTTCCACCCTAGCATCAAGCGACGTCAAGAATTGATAGACACATGCATGACGACTGCCTCACACCTTGACCTTGACTACGATATGATCAAACTCGCCAATGAATGGCAGTTCCTTAACACAGGGACACCGTTCCCCTTGTTCTTCCCAGAAAGCCAACAAGCCCAAATCGGTGCTGAACTTGATGAATGGAACAAATTCTTGATGGACCACCCATTCCATGAAACTGGCAATTGGGTCCCTATTGATTTGTTTGAACAGTTACTTGGAACTGGCGTACTGGAAAATGTCAATGGAAACTATAAAGTTAAAAAGCCACTTATGTAACAACGGGTCTACCGACCATTTCGTCGGCGACTTGAATCAAATTCT